>JAULBU010019291.1:0-19876 GCA_032358235.1 Odonthalia washingtoniensis | reverse complement strand
CGTTTAGCCTACTGGTTAGTGCTACAGCTATAGACGCTTACAGATCGGGAGTTCGAACCCAGCCGACGGCACGGGGGAAGAACGGGCGTCCCGTTTGCCGGGGCGCCTCCTTTTTGCTTGCCACGTGTCACGATTCTATTGACCGTCTTGCACTATCCACTCTAATTAGAGACCTTCTGCGTAGGACTCGTTACAGCCAGCATATAACAAGCCCATCACACAAGTTTAGGGTGTTGGCTCGACTTGTTAAGGGTTGATGAATTAGGGGAAATTGGTGGAGAAATAGGGGGCGACGAAAGTATTTTGCCTTATATTATGTCTAGAGCCTAATCGTGAAATCGCCCAATTCTTATTTTATTCAAAAGGATAATGGATTTTGCTTATTGCCTCAGTTGGACGAACTGGATTGGCCAAATGAAATTACTTAATTTTATTATCAGCTGCGACGATTTGGAATTTTCGTTTTATTGAAATGATTCCCTAGCTTGTAGTCTGGTTTTCGCATATAGGTTGCGTTTTAACAAAATAATTTAAGTCCGGCTCCAACTTAGAACGCGCAGCTAGGAGGCTGTTCTGATGCCCCTGTTTCTGTAACCCATTGCGGGTTAATATTGAGAGAATAGTCGTGTATGCAATAAAGAGATTACTGTATGCTGTGAGGTATAACACGCTCAGTACTGTACTGTAGTTGCAGCCCAAGGTACACTGGGAGCCTCCGGCACGTGGCAGTGTACATTGCGTCACAGGGACGTATGTACAGTGTATTGCTTACATACGTGCTGGACTTTAAATAACCACTGCGTATGTAAACAATACACTATACAGATGGAACAGATTTTTCTAAATTTAGAGTACAGATAAAAATAAGGGTTAATAACTAGGTCGGCGGCCCATCTCACAGAGTACAGTACAGTACTACAGTAGGAGCGCATCTCATTATCCCCTTCCGACTGTACTTGCAACAGTCTTACAGAATAAATACTTCCATTCTATTCGCTCGTGTCATGTCAATAATTACATGTACGGGAAGAAAGTTTCAGATTTTCCCCGAAATCCACTTATATCCAAACCTATCAACCGTTGGATTAAATCTGGTTTTTTCAGCACAACTCTCTGTATATGTATCGCATTCGCCCAAAACTTGGTGATAACGCCCGCAAGTCCACCCGCAAGTAAGTCTGCTTTCAAACGAAGTACTTATCAAAATCGGACGTGGTCGACTGACAACGGAGACATTTCGGTTCTGAAAATGCGTGTTGCCAACTTGCACGTTCTAAGTGGATTCGGTCTTAAAAATCATTGCTGATGCGAACAAACTTTGGTGCTATTTCCAACAAGGTTGAACGAACTCGTAAATTTCAATAATAAATATTATGACTAAAATAGTACTTTCAAAAAGTTATATCCTGAAATTAGAAGAATGGTTCATATATATATATATATATATGAACCAAGTCTATCCAAAGCTCAATTTGACTTTTGTTGTTGTTGGTGTTGTTGTTGTTGTTATATTTGCTGCAATGCAAGGGGCGTAAGCGTGACCCATTTTTGGCACATCGTGACGAAATGAACCATGCGGTGAAGAAAACGGTAAAAATTTCCTTCAACAAATGTTAAAGCGAAATCGAACTAAATGCTGAAAAAGAAGTAAATTTCATGAGCGGTGGTCTCTACTGTACCAATGGGTCGGCTGTCTTTTTTTATGGTAGTTCCTATTCCTCCTATTTTAGTGATAATAGAACGACCGTCGGGTTAAATAGTAATATATAGGGGTATGGGATTTAAGCGTTTCTGCTATTCTGACCAACAACCAGGCACCCATCAAATATTTTATTATGTCATTTCTGTTCACTGGTCTAAATATATGTGTGTCGACTAAGAAAAGAAGTTCGATTTTTCCCTAATCTACGCCGAAGCCAAGAGGACTTGTTACCAATTCTATAAGTTTGAAATTGTAAGCAATGTGAATAGGAATTAAAAATTAATAAAACCAAAATTTATGGAAAATAAAGAAATAATGTTTTAGTTGTTTTTTGAAGTGTAGCAATCATGATATATTTCGGGTTTTTTTAAATGTTTTTTTTTAAAAAACCCGAAATATATCATGATATATCATGAAATATGTGATCGGGAACGGCCCTAAAGCCCTAAAGGCCCGTTCCAGATGTATGATACGTGTATATACAATAGTGCATCAAGTTTAGTCTAAACTTGATGCACCATTGTATATATATATTTTTTAAAAACATATTTTTAAATTGTATACATATATATATTTTAAAACATATTTTTAAATATGTTTTTTAAAAAAACATATATACAAGAGTGCATCAAGTTAAAACTAAACTTAAATATGTTTTTTTTAAAAACATATTTAAAACAATTCTAAAATTTACCAGAATAGTATCATCTCTGAAGAAAATAACTTAAACTTCGATGTTCTATTTCGAAAAACATTAAAAAATGCTATTCGAATCAAAAAGTCTGACAAACAAAACTTCCAAATTTTACATCTAATACTCAAGTACGTAGTATTTTGGAAGTTGTGAAACTTGTTTAAAAACTATTCTCATCGTTGCTTGTACACAACAAAGAAAGGAGTACAAAACGAATAAAAAGAAAGCGAATTATAAAAGGTCCAGTATCCCATGCTGATCATTTGTTCCGACCGACTAAATCACTATCTCTTTCTTTCCGCTGACATCAAACAACCCTCTTAGAAATGAATCCTATTAATCGAAAAACGGAAAACACATTGATTATCCTGTTCTTAGTCAGTGTCAACATTCTTTCAAACCCAATGGAATCACATGGGACTATGGATCATCCAAATGTGCGGAGCGGACTCTCAAAACCAAAAATATCTATGGTACGCTCGTTGCGACATAAATGCTTCATTAGTTCATCCATGCTTCGTTTTATGCACATATTTTCCGTTCCTCCGTCAACGCCTTTGTTCTGGATTATAAAACGGCCAAAACATTGATTAGAAAACAATGTTCTTTATAACACGATGTTAACTTGTAATTATTTTTATATAAGGGTAAATTAGGGTTTAGTACGGTGACAGATTTGTAATAATAAACCGCAGCACAATGAAAGTGTATAAAGTAGAATATTGGAATGGTGAACGCGAGGAAAGAAAAACATCAGTGTGGTGGAATGATTTTGGACATATATGGGAGGGTCAAAATGAAACGATGACATAGGTAGGGGGTGAATGCGTATGTAAATATTTTGATATGTACTAAATGAAAAAAAGTGGCAATTCAGTGCGGTGAAACTTTAAATGACTAAAGTAAAGGTGTGTGAAAAACTATGTGAACTGTCTCGTTTCAAAGTATACCGAACTGATACGTAGTATACTAATAAGTATACTGAGCACATGAAACGTGTAAACCATTATGCATTAGACCGTAACCAGTATATGCTGGTTCGAAAAGTCTGATCTATTTATCTCTTCCCTTGATTTCAACTTGCTATGTGTTCAGGAGAAGCTAGATTTTAATTGGTCGACCAGGTTGAGTCGCATCGAACTGTCGAAAAATCCGTAGCATAACATTTATAGGGACACGAACAATTTTCCTACCACTTCAATAGAGACGGATACGTCATTTAAAATATATTCAGCATCATATCTTTTTTGTAGTCTCCACGTTAGAGATTTATTCAACAAAAGGTGTGAAAAATAACAATTGACCAAAGTAGATCTTGCACGGAAATGGAATTGATCGGAGATTCTAACGTTCTATCTCCGCTCACGTTCCCGATTCTCTCTGCATCGTTGCGGATAAATGATTTCGAGTAAGATTTTAACATGCGTAATGAGAATGATGAAATGTTGAGGTCGTGCAGTGAATTAGTGGCAAGGGGACCAGATGAGCGAACTGCAACACCAGTATGGTCATTTATTATTTACGAACGCTTGGAAACTTTTCACTCAAAATCGATGTGATCGACATAATGGCGTATCACGCAATGCATTCAATGTGCATCGGGGATCTATTTTACAAGGACCGGATGAGAAACAGGGTAGTGATGGTTTGATCGACGGCTTGTTTGTAGGGGTAGGTGTGACGAACATTGTAGTGGGTAATAGACGTCGGTGGAAAATTTGTGGGTGATGGGTGGATGTAATGATTGTCGAAAGAAGGAATGGGGATGTGGAGGGCGGTGAGATATTTACAAATTTACAAAGGCGAAAATTTGAAAAAAGTGTGTGGAAAGTTTTTTTCAGTTTGTTGGGAACCCTAGTTTGTTTAGTTTAGGGTCGATGGGTAGCGGTGGTGGTAGAAATGTGGAGGGGTAGGTGGGAATTAATAAACGTTCAAGGGAAATGACACGAGCAGTACTGTAAAAGGTTCGAAAAGTGATCAATCAGTGCATTAATTGTAGAAAAGGACTGAATGGTAGGTGAAATAGCGTGAAAAGACTGATCAGTTTGGAGAATTAGGCGAATGGACGTATATTATAGGAAATGTCCCACTGTTTCCAATTTGGACCGTGGAAACCCGTGAAGGAGGTTGAATTAAGAAAAGGGGATGAATTGGATGCTGAATCAATGAAAAGGACATATCGGAGAGTGAATTGGTATAAGTAGACAAATAAGTTTAGTGAAAATAATGCTAATCTGTGGAATTACGACCATTGCCATCGCCTATGTCATCACTTCTGTTCTGAAACTCTTCTTCGAATATATGACGTAACTCGCACTGGCGGGCTGTGTGGTTCGATAGACCACATACGCCTCAAGTATAAATACGATTTTCTGTCTTCTGTAGACTTCTCTTATACCAATACTCCAATCTTTTAGAGCCAATTTTGGGTGGTCGTCCACGAGGAGGAGGAAGTGCAACTGGAATCTCACTGTTCTGGCCTTTTGCGACAAGTTCTCTTGTAGAAAATAACACCTCGTCAATCTTGTGTTGAGAATGTACAGGGAATTCTATACCTTCTCACTGCATTCTTCAAGATATAGTTCAATGTCTTAAAATAATAAAACGATACATGTTCACAGAACCATATCTTTCGCAAATGACGGCGGTAGCATGGTAGCATGGGAAACCAATTCCGGTTCGATAGTACACACAACATGACGAAGGAGTATTTGGTGTGGTGTTAAAAACGATTCTTCGTTTCATCAAAGAATCTTGTTGACTAACAACTGTAGCCTCCATAGCCTCCATCATATCGGTTCCTTCCATGAATTGAACCAAGTCTTGGTAAACACTAGATTTTACAATGAGATCAGCAAGAATTTTTTCAATTTGAGCTGGGACCGGTGAAATACACGTCATTGCAGCAAAATTGCGTTGATAAAAGCGCTTCCGCTGAACTACAACTTTTGAAAGCATTTATTGTGGTTCGACGCCTCGGACGTGGTTATGAATTTATGCTCTCATCTGGCTTTCTGCTCCTTTTGATGTGGTAATAGTATCTTCTAGTGTCGAATATGCGTGGTAAAGTTCATGTTAGGGGAATTTAGAAAGATATGGAACCATTTTGGTCCATACTGGTTCTTGAACAACTGAAATTGATTTTTGGATGGCGCATTACATGTACGGTGGTAGTGTGCAATACCTGATGCATTTTAGATGCAAATGAAATTGCCCATATTCTTCTTGACGTGTAAATGGTCAAGAAATATAGCGGATTATGTCATTTATTTCCGGTATGCACTGTCTATGCTTTTATCCTGGTCGACAATATTGACACGTCGTGGGATGTCGGAACCTTCAATTAATTTATTAGAAGAGAAAACAGTCGACAAAGTAAGTTCGCTTTCAGTACCTACGGAATTTGAGAAACAAAAAGGAACGACAGATTATTTGCATCATAAATTACTACTTCAAAAGTGGTAGCAAAATATTGTGCTCCAATTCCCTGGAAATATGAGGCATCAGCCGCAGAAGTCTTTCGACAGTTTTTACACATTATTTTCGCAATTGACGGTACGAAATTAAACCCGCTGTAGTACCCCTTAATATCTTCTATGTCTGATACGTCGACGGTATCCGGATCAAAACTGTCTTTAGAATCCACTGCACCAGTCTTTACACATTGTACAAAAATAAATTTGGCGGCTTTCACACTGATCTTCTCCATCTCGGCTCCAAAAATAGAGCTGACTGTCACTTTATGTCCCAACTCTTCCAGTAGATTCGCATAACCTTGCAGGACAGTACAGACGGCACGATAGTACCGAGAAGAAGGCTGTAGACGGTAAATTCGCTTTGCGCGTATTATCGCCAATATTTCAGAAGTGGAAATAGTGGGATTTTGGTGAGCATCTGTGAACAAAAGACGTTCAATTTTCTTTGCAGTGTAAACTGCTGCCCAATATTTCACTCCACCATTTTACGATAGCGTCTCAAATGGACCAACGCATTCGTTGGTGTCATTTACCATTTCTATATTGCTGATACGCCACATTCCACTCGACGATTGCCTATTAAATCTCAACGTTGCTGGACATGCGTCCATACGACAGGTTGAATTGATAAATGTTGAAGTTTGGTGAACATTAATTCTAGGGTGCCAAAAATCCAAGCAGCCTGTTCACGACAAAATCTAACGGATTCCCATCTTGTTGGAAACGTCAAATCAACAGTTATATTCACACTCACTGCTAGACGAGGAAGCAAAATTTCACTTGCATTCCTCTCAAGATATAGAGATTCCTTCGCCTTTTAGGCTGCTTCAAGTATATGAAGGCGCTGCATCACCCTCCTCTTTTCTTTTCCGGGGCTGGCACCGCATGTTTCTGATGATGGTTCATTACCTGAAGATGATTCCCTTACTTCTCTACCCACATCTCTTCTTACATTTTCTTCTCGTCTAAATGTTGTACAACTCTCTCTATTAACATCTCCGTCTACCTCTTCTTCCTGTCCCGAACTGTCATATTCGTATACATTGTTCACCATGTCAACCGATACTATAATTCATCAGGTGGAACAAATTGCTTAATGATTTGTTAAAATATTTCGTCAACCGGTCCGTCGTCATCTTCTATTTATGTTATTTGTACATTTGCATTAACTACCAATTCTACTTGTTTCTTAATATGATCGGCGCAACTATATACCTCTAAATAAAAAAGAAGGGTATTCAGGATACGAATTGTTTTCACATTACCCATATTAAGACGTTCAGCTATTTGTTAGCTGAATTCATTTGCAACGTTATAAGCATTTGAAAGAACCTTCGCACATTCTTCCGTACTTGTTCGTAAATTATTTGGGCCCTTGTATGGATGTCCTAACATAGCTAGTTTCAGATAATTCTTACGTATGATGCTCCCATACACCCACCCTGTTTCGTTTGCAACGAAGATCGCATTGATAGACGTCCCGGGTCGAATCAACCGTGAACGATTGATTTTCTTATTTTTATTGCGTGCGTTCGTCATTCCGCGTATAGCGTAGAGTAGAATTTGTAATAGTTGACGTACAAGGAATAAAAAGTGCTTTCGGAGCGAGTGATGATGAGAGACAAATCGGTGTGGGGAAATCGGCGAAAAAGAACGATGTGGTGAAGCGAATACTACTACTGTATTAAAACAGTCAATAGATTCCAAAATCCACTGTCTGATTCGTCTTATGCAATTTATTTTCTACCTGTTAGGTCCTTACGAACAGATATTGGTCCTAAATTGGGGCATTCTGGAAATTCATGCACTCATTGATCACTTTTCCAAACATTCACTGTACTGATCGAGGATTCTCCCAATTTTTAAAACTTTTTTTTAATTTTTAAAATAAATAATTCAGTGGGGTGAATTGCAAAACAGAATTTTATAACATTTTCAGTATTGAGTTTGAAGTAATGAGTACGGTGGAAAAAACCTTCACCGTACTTAATTTAAACTTCATCCTTCTTTCCACAGTAAGAATATTGACTCTCCCCACGTTCACCATACCGATATTCAACTATGAACACTTTCACCGTACTGAGGTTTGACTTTATAAGCCTTTCACGGTTCTATGTACGAATTCTCCCTTTAAATAATAGTTTCAGCCGCCATCTACATTCTGGAATATAAAACCCTCAAGAATTATTTCAAAACGACATCCACTATATCACGCTGTCAACGTGTAATAATGTAATCCAATACAACAGTTTTTCGTTTAGTTCTGCCGGCGATTTCTGAAAGTGTGTTTGGGGCATTTCACATCTATTTTTCTCGAATAAAAATTGGTCAAGGAAAACTAACTTCATGAGGTACGACTTAAACAAGATAAACGTCACATAATCAATCAACACATAATGGACACTATAAATTTGAAGAAAAGAGGAAATGAAAGAAGTAAATGTCAAAGTAAAAACATAATGGAATTTTCTAGTTGTAATGTGACAAATTTGAATGGCAAAATTGTAGAGAATGGTGGACTAACAATCAGCAGTAAATGATTTATTTATAATATGAAATATCTCAACGAGATGGCATAGAATGATTCATTACCCAAACAGATGGAAGGCTTGCTTGATAATGTGACAACTGTCAAAGATAATCCTACTCAGAATGATGTAGTAACCAAAATAATGAAACAATTGGTTTACAAAGGGCTTAAGGCTAAGGATTGTACTACTACTAATGATGGCATGACCCATTAGCGAAGAATTTTCTTATAAAGTTAAAACGTATAGGGGCAACAGAACTGATAATGATAGTGTAAAAATAATGAAGGAAGGATGGGTTGATAGAGTGACTTTGTTGAAGGACAGTAATCATTAGTATCCTTCAACATTTTCTTACACCAACACTATCACTATGATAGTTCAAATGGTGTTGTAATAAATATAAACGATGCATTTACGGATCTATAATGTGAAAAATGTCAAGAGTACAGGTCGTCAAAATGATCTAATAACAACAGTTGTTGAAAGATTATTCGATAATGTGACAAATTTCAAGGTCCCAGGTCGTGAAAATGATGCAGAAACAAAAAATATTAACGGGTAGATCGATAATGTGACAAATGTCATGGACACTAGTAGTTGCAATTATAGGGTAACAAAATCTATCAAAGGATTTATCGATAATGTTAAACACGGTAATGTTATGACTTTTCGCGATACTTGAACTACATCTACTGAATTGAATTATCATATCTTGGTATAGAGTGTCAAATATATTCGACGACAGGTCCATTTGGTGCATACGTGAGCTTCGTGTGATAAAATAAAAAGGTAGTGATATGCACTTATCGATCCTTGCACACTTTTTACTCGGCACGTGTTTGTACGATACAGACACAGTTCATACTATTTGGCATTGACGAATGCGAAATTGACTAAACTGAATTAGTTAGCATTTACTAACAGCAAAATTGTAAATAAACGTGTTGAGGCACTAAGACTGACGTGATTGTGTCGGTATAAATACCGCTCCTAGTAGTGGAGAGAAATAAATACAGAAAAGGAGGAAATTAATGAAAACCAGACACTCCCAGATTTTTGGAACCCGAACTCAGTATAGAGATATTTTACGCTCGAAAGTAGAAACCCAACCAAATACGACTAGGTTAGTCAATAACCAGACTGACGAAGAACCGAAATCCCCTCACCACGCGAGAGCAACATGAAGCCAATCGTCTGTCGACTGCGAATCCATAGTCGACAGATAAAATTTGCGTGGAACCTATACCCAGACCTCGAAGCACTCAACTGTGCAAGGGTACAGTATCATATTAGTAATCTACGGACTCCGAGCGAGTGACATATTCAATAATAGAGAAAAAGCAGTATCCTGAAACACTAACCCCTTACTGACAAATTGACATATCTATGTATTGAATAGCCTTTTGGTGGCCGCGATTTGACATAGAGAGCACGAAAATATTTCTCTGTGATTACAATACGGTTTATATCTCAGTATTATTGAACCAAATTGATATCGAAGAGTACTGTTTTCAATTTGGTGATGAATTTCATCTTTAAATGTGTTTAGTATGGTCATGGACTTTAAATATGTACATAAACACAGGTCTCTGACTGTTAGTCTGGTCGTGAAGAAAATTCCTCAAGTACCTTACGTCATCAAGGTCACTGATACTGGAAAGTGGCCTGGATAGTATGTCATTGTCTATTTTACCTACATCATCATATCTACGTTGAAACTAAGTAGTAAATATGGCCAATATGTAGATTTCATTTATTAATGTTTATGAAGAAGGAAGTATAAAAAAACTGTCAACATGTAACATTGATATGAACGAGCAAAGATATTATCGATACGAAAAAATCGAAAGAAGGAAACGCTGTTGCATAAATTTAAGGCAGGTAATTCGTTACGCTACGTATAAGAAGACCGGGGAAATTTTCAATTGCCAGTCCATACTGGCTTCAGAAATTGTTGCACAGATCCATGATATTTCCAAATATAGAATTCCTTACATTTAGTCCATATTCTTACATCGTTTATGCTGGTTTCCTGAAACCAGTAATTACAAAATATATTTATGTAGCAATAGCAAACCCACTAACGATGATATTGAGATTACTGCCCAACGAACGACGATATCATACGTCCAATGGTAACCGAGGAAATCACACCAAGTACGAATACCGCTTCATTGGCAACAAATGAAGGGGACGTAACCACGACCGAACTAGAACATGAGTTACCAACCCGAGACCATCCAACCCCCGAGCCAAAACATTGAATCTGGATGAATAAACTGACCAAAGGGGAGGGAACCAATCTTCCAATCAAATGGAGAATGAGCAGAGGAAAACGGTTTATCTGGACGCGTATGTAATCGATCGAATTGTTAGCTACTGATCGAACGACTACCCGGACCACTCGCATGACGTAGTAGTTGAAACGTTTTACCTCGTTCGATGTTACGACTATCACGCCACCGATGACATATTTGAGCCAATTAAGCACAACTCTGAAGTAAGGTGATGAACTATTACAAGCGGTAACGATTGACTTTACCTGGTGATCTCCAACGGTCCATGAATGGTTTAATAACGCACGTCAACAAACGACGGATTAACTAACACCTCCTGGTGAAAAATATCCACCCACAATTGAACGTAATTGGGGAAGAAAAACCACACTCCAAACCCAACCGAGAAGAAATTATAACATACGGAATCTTCACAATTTGACCCAGATTGGCAGGAGCACTCTCCACGCAAACGTAACCATCATACATCTATCACAAAACAACAAAGCGAAAAATTCAATCCATGAGGGAGAGATTCCACTCACAAGAACAACATCATCAGATCCCCCTACAACATCACAGCATCAACAGTCAACCAATCACATGCATCCAGGATACACTCCCCTCAACTATTAAATTAACCCATAACAAGTGGCACAACATTTATTGAAACTTTTCTTAGAAACTTTTTCTCTGATTTTATTTGGCTTCATTTTACCACGTATCAATTCCACATCTACGAAAACGCCCCCAAACCAGATTGAATGAACCCCATCTCAGATTCGAGCAACTGTTGACGCTCCCAGCTGCTGACGCTCCCAGGAAACCCCGTCAGTCGTAACAAGTAAACAACAAGCCGCGATACAATCAACTATCAATATAACAAGACCGACCACCATCTACGGGAAGAACAACATGATGTCAGGATTGTATTTATCACCTTGCTGCAGCAGTTGGCAAACCTCGAACATTCTCCCACAAATTGTACGACAAACAATACGCCAAATTCGACCTATCCGTGCCCATGTACGTGACGACTAGCAACGGCGGATAATTTTGGAACGTTTACAGTACTCCACTCTGTCGGAACGACGTCTCGCAAAACCCGATAGTATGACCAACACCCCTTAACCCGTCCGGGTCCTTTACGATCTCATATTACTGGCACGACAAATCCACCGAACAAAGTTCTCGTACCACCACCAACAATAATCCCTACCCCAATTTGGCCGCTGTTGTATCTTACGCTCAACCAAGATCGAACAAAGCATTCCTAAAAAAACCCACCATAAAGGGGGCGCTTGGATTCTTGCGATTTCGTAGCGAATTATGAACAACTTAACTCGAACACAGGATCAACAACTGGAATATATACTGTATGCTCTTTATTTACTCAAAAGGATGAAGAAAATAAGATAAACAGACTCCCATAAAGAAACAGCAACTAAAATCACGCACGAAAACGGATTGGGAAAAACTATGACGGATATATCCACGTAACTCGATACAACTACCTGTGAGGTGTCCGGACATAACTTGTGGGCCATCAAAAGGACCAGCATAGTTAAGCCAAACAGGCTCGGGGAAATGCTTATCCTTAAATGCCAAGTGTGTTGTTTGAAGTCGTACCTCCTCTGCAGTTGGACTTTCAACATACGGATTAATTTCCGTTCTCTATTCCGTAACCACCGAAGTGGGTGTTCGTGCTTCCATCCCTGACGGCGTTTCAGAAGGCCATAAGTAATGCAATATATGTGGATGGCTCTTTTGGTAGATTGATTAATTTGGATGGATAGAAGAAGTTGCAGGGTGGATATCGTCCGTAATAGTTTCCTTCTCCAAAGAACGAATAGCCCTGTTTAACCAGTCAGTCATGATGCTTATGTAGAACCTAACTCAGGCGCGTCGGACGCAATTTCAATTCCGCGGATGACCGGACTCGGATAATAATTCGAGGAAGTAAGATGGAATTGGCGAAATATTATTTCCGAATGGCACGTGTTAGTTTCATAGTTGCAGCAACATCGATGGTGTACAGTTTTAGATGTAAAGAAAGCTAATCGGACGACGACCGCCGAAAGCGGCTATACGCCACTGGAGCCAAAAATGTGGTGTCCATACAGTGTAATTAAGTTAGGGGTTCTTACATTGTGTAAGCTGAATTACTTAAAGATCGTGTAATGAATCTCAGGCTTGATGAGGGGGTGGGGATGTGCAATTAGTTTTTGGACACGTGTAACGTTTAGTGAATTGGGTCATATTTTTTGTTTTGTGTGAGACCACATTTTTTGGGTGGCTTTCCACAATCTTCAGGTGTATTTAGGACATTGTTTCCTATTTCAATGTACCGATGGTTCCCACTCTGCTACCTTGTACTGTAAGCTCCTCCTCCTGCCGCTCGGAAACAGGAGGAGCCTAGTTAAGAGGTTTTCTTGTGTACTTTTCTTCAACTATAATAAATACAAGCGTTCTTCAGACTTTAATCGCCCCCAAAGCTTGGCTTCTGAATAATAGTCTAACCATCAGTCGCACTGGCCTTTGCCCGCCAACGCAGAGGTTAGCTTTGGACTCCGCCTTACGATCACTCTCATTTGTTCAGCTTGACGTTAGTATTGCTACACCAGTAATACCGTCGTTCAAAATCACCCCTAACGAAACAGTAATTCTACCATTCTGTACTTTGGCGCGTAGTGAACGTTCACAATTGATCATCCAGGAACTATTACCGTTAGTTTACCCTCCGACACTAGTATTAGTCGGAAACTTGACTACTACCTAGACTCATATTTGCCTTCTTTCATTTCCTTTTTGGTGAAGTGCTGTGACATACGAGCTACTCGGATAAGTAATTGGACCCCTTTATTGCCTAGTCCATTCCCTCTGCTGGGAGTACATTGTACTACACCTATCAGTTACTAAATATACTCAAAATAATATTTTCGTTCACCAACTGATGAATAAACTCGTTCATTACTGAGTAGTGCAACAATCAACTGATTTTGTGTTTATGCTTAGATCAATAGATTGCAAATCGGTTTGGAAAAATTGTCCAACGGCCTACCAAAAACAATGTGAGCGAAATTAAGGTGTATCAAATATAACTTTTGAAGATTTAGTAGACGAAAGGCTCTGGGTTTGGAATATATTTTTTGGGTTCCGGCTATAATAAAGACCTTGATGTGTTTCATTCTTCAATATTAATCGACAAACTTGTTTTGGGAGAATATTCACCTAAACTAGAGCACACTTTCATGGGCGAAATATATATATATACATGCCGTATCTTTTCTCAGATGGAACCTATCCAAAGTCTCCATTATTCATCTCAATTAGAAAATATCCATTAAAACAGATTCAAACATTCTTTGCTACTATGCAAGAAATTGGTGTAAAGGTGTGGAACAAGCGTTTGGTGTATTACAAGGAAAATTTAATTTCATTGATATACCCGGGCAATTGTAGTATAATCATAATTTACAAAGAATCATGCATACTTGTGTCATTCTACACTACATAACGGTGGAAGAGGGATAGAACATTTAATAGAATACATAGGTCAGCTATATTATAATAGTTGTGGACTCTTCTTCACAGTTTCGTTTTGAAAGAGGGGGTCTTCAATTGTGGAATCAAGCGAGAAACTTGTCTCCATGTACTATCGCACTAATATGCGCAACTATTTTCTACCATAAATATTATTAGTAATTCAATAAAACTAGAAAACTTTTAATGAAAGATATGTAGATAAATCATAGAGCAAATATAGACCAATTATTTATATATTTACCATATGATTTTCAGTCAGCCAAAGGTATTTAGTTTCGCTTTTCTTATTAGATTCTTTGGTCATTGTTTTTAGCTGGTTTAGATTGTTCTTGTTCACATAATTTTTTTAAAGCAGGTCTTCGAAGTATATTAACATACTCTACTACGTCATTACCATCGCATCCTGCTGGTGACTGACTGAAATTAGTAATGGAATACTCTTGTTGAATTATTTCATTATGTCTTTGTTGTTCTTTCTATGATTTTGATCAATCTCAGTCTTACATTTATTGAATCGAAATTTTTCTCATCATATTTAAACCGCTTCCTACTAACAGAGATCATTTCATGTTTACTGTTAGATTCATTACTTTGGTTTGTTCCATTAGAACCATTTTAATTTCTAATAGATACATTTCTATTATTTGTATTGCTGTTGGTCTTGGATGTGTTTTCATAAACATCTGACAAAACTTGGTATGTGTGGAACATACTTCACGTGCTTGTAGGAACTTCAATAGGGGACGAGGTCAACTGAACAGTTACAAATTGCTACACCATTACATAACGCAGTTTCCAATTTAATTATATCCGCAGGTGAGACCCCAGCGGGTTTTGGCCGTTTTACGTTCACCATAAACTCTTTAAATAACAAATGTTGCTGATCAATTTTTTCTTCTCTTCTTCATCTGATCAGATGCACTTGTCTCCTAATTTTCTAGTTTATATTTTTCATTGCAAGAAGATGCTACACTATCGCAAAATATTGTCGAATATTGATTGGTACCAACAATAGTGTCTTCATATGCATCTGCATCTATGCACGATTTTACAATCGCAGTATCTTATTGCGTTGTGAAACCAGTACCTCTCCGTGCCCGTTTCTTTGTTTTGGTTGTTGTACTTTGAAGAATTTATGGCTTGAGTAGTGCATATATTGTTGTTCTGCGTTATGTTGTCCGTCGCATGTGAGGAAGGTGATGTAGCAGGGAAAGCAGAAGGGGACGAAGCAGCTGACGCTCAATCTATTGGATCTGCTGATTTTGAAGGGTTTCGAGAAGATTACATGTTTACCAACAGGTATGTCGGTGTGATGTAGTTGATGGAAAATGGGCTCCGGGTATGGTGACTCCGAAATGGTTCACTACAACAAGTAAACGGGAAAGTATTCACGTCCAAATGAAACGATTATTTCTCGTCGAATGAAATTAGTTGTTGTCGATACGGAAGGAGACTCATATGTGACCAATCTTTCCACAGTCTCGAAACCTAAATTATTTGAGAAAATAACAATTTTTGTACAATGGTGTGGTGAAAATGAAATTTCCAAAATTTTACTAAATTTTAAATTAATTTTTGTGTATTTGATTGGAAAGAGCCAGTGCTGGAGATGCCCTCAGTCTTTATTTTTATACATTATAAACAGGACCCACACTTTCAAAACAGGACTCAATGTCATTGAGTCCAGTTTACAGTGCTACGTCACAATTGATGTTAGCGTGACCAAATCAGTTCATTCATATTTTATGATCCACGAGTGCTTGGGAACATTCGAAGAAAAAAATCTCGTTCTCGTGTCAATTATTAATTGTTCATCACATCATCATCTCCATCATCGCTACAGCTGCTGCGAACACGACTGTGTCAGTTGCTGTGGGCTAAAAAGCAAAGATTCATCTCTTCGTACGTAGACGACGTCAACTACTCTAACAAGGACGAGGAATGTTTCCAGCTGTTTCAAGCTTCGGTACCACTACCTGGCGCGCTACGATACTTTATACTGTTTTGCCGTTGTGTAACACGCTATCATGGCGAATACTGCCCAAGTACACTACTCACTTTCGGAAAATAGTATTATGCTACGTGGCAGATGCATAGATGGTGATAGATCATATCGTGTCATATGTCATCATGAAAACAATTAATTTTGTACTGTGAGAGCTGACGTCTGGTAACCGATTTCATGCTCGGATGAGAGGCTCTCATCGGAGCACCAAAACGGTTGTCAGATGTCAACCGAGCATACAGTAAATAATTACTTTATATACTGTGTACATTGCTTCACTGTACAGTATACACAGCTATCATTTTAACCGCTGGCCTCTTACTATTAAAATATCTGCACGGCAGCCCGACAGAGTAAACTTGGGGTTTCTTTCCCATTATCATTTTAAATTGACCAAGTATCATGGATAAATCTCTTTTTACTATAACAAACGCTGAAAGCAAGCTACAGTGATCACTTCTAGGTTCATCAGCTTAGTATCACCATGGCCGAGCAATTTTCGTCCATTTCTACTCAAGGCGCGGAGCACATCTTCATGAGCGTCCACTACTCGAAGTTCTTTCGAGCTGACCCAAATGCGATCAGGCGTTCACCCAACCGTAATGATCATTACTACATCAAGGTGCGGTCACACACTAGGAAACTGGTTGCTTCCAAAGCAGGTATCAAAGTCACTCGTCCGGTCCACCTGAAGTTTTTTGCATAGACTTCATGCTTCTTCATTCCACCATCTCCCTGTATATCATGGAAGGCGTATATAGCTACGAGGATCTCTCCGAATATGAACTTTTCGCACATCTTCACTCCAAAGCGGTCGAATCTCGCGAGACTCTGAGCTTGTAAATCCTCCATGCGATCATCACAGCGGTGTTACGAATGGACATGTGCAACTAGGACGCCATATTGCGGACCGAGAACTTGTTTGCCGATTACACACCCTCTTACGGAATCACGGGCTGACCTGGTTATTGGAGCGCAACAAGGAAGTGGCAGTGTAACATTTTAAAGGCCATCGGTGCTCCTAAACTCCAGCATCGTCTCCAGAGCGAGCTCAGATTCAACTACTCCGAGCTTAGAAAGTATTTTTCTGGATTCTTTTTCCATTCCAAGAAGATCTCCAAATCCTTCCCCATCATCGATGTTGCCAGTTTAGAGGAATATGCACCCTCAAAAAACTACCGCAATATCATCAACAACAGGAAAGACTTGAAATATGTGAAAGACACCACAGGATCTTCAACAGAACAGGATCCTATTTGTCCATGCGGACGACATAAGGTTTGGGGCATACGACACAGGTACCAATAATTCCGAGACTGTCCGGACGACTAAAATAAGTCCCCGTTAGACGGGCTGTCACGCAAAAAGGCGAATGACCTACCGGCCGAGAGAATGCGAAGCCAGGTTGGTATAACCACAAATCGCCATACGACGCATATCCCATTGACGTAGTCACTTTCCCCCCTCCTGCACCGTTACAGTCTCTGACGTGAAATTTATCTTCCAAGGTACCGGCCGTTGTGACGATGTAGCAACGACAGCGTTGCCGCACCTCAACTAGCCGAAGAAGCTGTCATTCAGGGCATCGGACAAATCACTCCTATCACGCCTGTAACTATCAACGAGATAAATTCCAGGCATTCCAATTCTCTCGGTCCTGGACAGTGCCCACACTACATATATCCTCCGGACCACTCGCCGTGACCGGCATATTCTTTCTGGTCACCGATTACTATCTCTCGTGTGAAGATCTACTGATTGGCTTTCAGCTGCTACAGAATTTTCACATTAACAGCATCAAGCTGCTCGAAACGTAGTGCGACGCACTGAATGCAAGAGACGGAAGATAAGTAGGAAAAAATACATGAGGAGGAGAAGGTAGCTTGCACCGCCTAATGGTCGCTCGCATGCAGCACGTGAAACGAAACTACTACCAGGATGGACAGAAATATTCTCAAGGTACCTCTCAACCTGCGTGTGACCGCCCGCTCGTGAACTACTACCACATGCGAACGGAACCAGATCCACTTCATTTCTTGACTCTCTGGACGCATCCCAATACAATAAAGTCCGCGAAGCTTGCAAGCCCATTTTACAAGAGGCGCGAGACAAAGGGCTACCAGAAGACGAATGTAACCGACTTCAGGAAATGGTGGAGGAATATATTGACGTGGTATCCATCTATTTCTCTCACGGTACTCATGCACTCCTTTCGCCACTTCACATTTTCTTTAGCATGGATGCTTTCCCAGTGAAGGCCAGGCTCCGTAAGTACTCGGAGAATCAGTGCACCTCCCTTAAAGACATGACGTAAAACTGGTTTCCAAGGGCATTGTATGCACCAACCCTGCTGCATGGTCGGCCTCCGCCCCACTTTTGGTTCCAAATCGGGGACCCGCGGAGTTCCGTTTTACCGTAGATTCACGGACCGTGAACCACATCACGTTTCTTCACTATTACCACATGAAGAGGATCGCAACAGATCTTCCGAATCTCACGGAGTCCATTTGCTTCGCAAAGGTTTACATCCCTACGGGTACTGGCAACTTGAACTAGCAAAAGACTAGTGCAAGTACCAGTCCTTTATTATGCGCGACGGTATGTTCAAACTGACCCGAGTACGACATGGTACTGATAATGCAGTTTTCCACGAGCAGTTAGCTCTTGTGCAGGAGGTATAATCCGGACTCGCCGAATAATGGCTTCACTGGCTCGACGGCATACTTCTACATCGCAGCTTAAGATCAGGGATCGTGGACTCCATCTAAATTCTTCAACCCATGTGTGATAGTTTATATCTCCGCCGGTGTTGCTACAAGTGCAACTTGTACGCAGCCGAGCTTTGTTGGTGTGGACGCCTAATGAATCCCAAAGGATGGAGATTCTATCCGCAACACGTAAGCGCGCTTACCGCCATGGAAAGTACGACAACAGGCGCCCATATCCAACAGTACATATGAGCCACAATGGTATCACTGACACACCGCAATTGGCATGAAGTTCATAAGGAGATATTCTAGGAGTGTAAGCGTGCCCTTGTCCACCAGAAAAGACTATGACACTGGGACACAACAAAAAGACTGTGAATATACACTGGTGCGAGCTACAATACGTAATCTGGGATAACCAAGCTGGTTCCGCTGACAGATCTCACACACTCGCATTCTGATCACAGCCACTATTCGCTAGCTTTCATATTCAGTCGTTTAATTCTCATACAGCTACGGCGCTCTGTTCTAGAGAAGAAGGCTTTCTCGGTGGTGGCAAAGATCGAACTCTTGCACTAGTCATCGGATACAGTCTAGGGTTTCTAACTCCACAGCGAACAAAACAACGTCATCTTCATCTTTGACGCGTTGAGAATTCTACCGGACCTTTCCGTGTCAACCGTACGAAGGGTTCTACGATGCCTTATACAACTCAGCCTGTATAACTAGGTCTTACTTTAAATCTCCATAGAAGAAAACATGACTTCTGTCTTTCTTGTACGGTAGGAGTCGCCTCCCCCCATCCGCCGTCTGTTTAGTATACCAGCCCCCCTCCTTCGCCTTCCGAAGACTTCACCTGGCCCACTGTAGAAATCGTGCGCGCGAAACAAATCAAGCACGACCTGGTGCTCCCGTCACAGATGCGACGCAAGGAAAGC
>JAULBU010019280.1:0-11183 GCA_032358235.1 Odonthalia washingtoniensis | reverse complement strand
TTTATCCACATTGTTTTTAAATTGATGTTGTTAATTTAGTACGTAGTTTAGCCAAGAATTTTCTCATCTACATGGACCAAGTACGACCAATAATGTAACAATGTCTGCATCATCATATGTAGCACCTGACATATTATTATGGAAACCGTTTGGTGGTCAAGCAGATTTGTGGAGTTTCGCTGTGATTGAACATATACTATTCATTGGATATACACCATATGATGATGATGATTTTGTAAAAATACCGAGGGTTAGTTCATATATTCCTTCAGTGTTGAAAGGTGATCATGATGATGAAAGTAAAAATTCGCAAACAAGTGACAAGACTTAAAAACCTGGTTTAGGGTAGTCGATCTAATATCATCCCAAAAAATCTGATGTGGTGTCTTCAGTACTAGCTCTATCTCTCTTTTCGAACTCAGAAGAGCCTGGTCAGAATTCTCTCAAGAAGACACATCTGCTAAAAGTAAAAGTTGCGTCCACTGCGGAAAAGACTGGTGATTGCAAAACAATATTTGATTTCCTCAAAACTAATGTTGAAAAAAGAAATCAATTTACAAATTGAGCATTATGGATAAGTGCAAACTCCACAATAACTTTATACTTAGAGCAACCTACTACATGTCCATCATCAACCGCAATATGCGCTTTTCGTATTAGTTGGATATCCACCATATGATGATGATGATGTTGCACAAATAGTGAACATGGTAAAATTTGAACCAATAAGAAAAGATGGTGATGAATCGGGACGTTGTTGGAAATTATAGACAAGAGAAGTTTCTAGAAGATTAGGTAACGATAATATTATTGAATAACATGGCTTTTATCATCATGACAATGGTAGTTTATTGAAAACGAATGCTGTTCCTTCAGGAAGAACTAATAGCGTTGGAAGAAATAGTAATCGAGGGAGTGATGGTACGGTTCCATTACTAGTGGCACAAGAGAATTTATACTCTTTCGATATGAAAAAAGAATGGAAACGAATTGTTTATAGAAAATAATCTAAATAACCTTCAACTTTCAATTCTTCTCTCATTGTCAGAAAAGAATTTGAAAATTTCTGAATCATTCGCTTCACATTATAAAGTGAATGGTGATTATTTTAATAGATAATAGAGGATCATATTCAATAATAAAACATCGATCTCCCGAACAAACACTATCAAATGGGACTCCCATATTAATCACTAGTATAGAAAAATTATTCAACATGCTAGTTATTACTACTGCTGGCTATATGGCATAACACCTTTTTTAGTACATACATGCTAGTTATTACTACTGTAGGCTGGATGTCATAACACCTTTTATGGTATATACATACAAAAAGTCAGGTATCCGTCGGAATTCATCCTCTTTTTCTTTGAATTATTAGGAAAAACTCATCTTCTTTTATATACATAGTATCTCACTACGACCGATTAGAGAACTCTCATTGGACACATTATTTATGTTTCTTATTCATGACAATACAATCTTCATGCTATGATCAATCAAGTACATACAATTGCTATAAATTTCTGCTTGAGTTTGTTGAAATCCACCTCGTCTTCATTACGTATTCCGTCGCACGTCTAAAACGTAATGCGGATCATTTATCGATGATAATCGATGGGATCCTGTCGGATCATCAGCTCTCCATAAAGGTCGTAACTCTACTATGTTTCCATCATCACCATCATCACCCCAGGCTGCTAATACTGAATCAGCGACTAAAAAAAGAAAATGATGAAAGTAACGATGATGATGAGAATTTAGCCAAACAGAAAGAAAATCAAGAGTCGTGTAATCCTCCACAATGTGTGTTGGATTCTCCCCCTTTTCCAGTCTTTCTCAATGGTTTATTAGTTGCTCTCAACAATTTATGGTTATGTTCACCTGTCTCTTTAACATCACACGTTGCAGCCGACATACAGGATACGATTATTAAAGCATGTAAGTATATGAGTACGATTGGAGGACCAGGTGGTGCTTTCGTAAAACATCGAAAAGAATGAAAAAACTTGTACCATGACGAAAAATTGAAAAGAATGACAAAATATGTATCATAACCACCCATTTAGACTACAATTGTATTTTACAAGATCATTCTGAAGGCGAAAGTGCTCATCATGGTCAGTAAAATACAAATCACGTGACAAGTACCTTTCTGCCTCCTATTATACTTGTATCAATTATTGGCTCACGTTACGCCAAATATTTACCCTTCTTTCTTCGGCTAATTGTATCATACGTTCCTATTACCTCACCATTACCGAATCAATGTCACAACAACTTGTAACATCCAAATTAGTTACATCAAATTGTCGTATACGAACTAAAATGTTATGCAACGTAACGCATGTATTAGAAATCCTTATTTTTAATGTAGCTCCGACCTTCTATTTTCTCTGCGAATTATCTCAAATCGTGACTGTAGTATGCCAAACACCCTTTTCACATCTTTTCTCACCGATTCCTGTCGGAACGAATACTTCTTTTCCACACTCACTGTAGAATTAGCCATAGGAAGGGCGAATATCAGCCAACGTGGATATATCCCGTCCCAGAGAAAGTACAGTAGTTTATGAGGCGGTTCGTCTTCTGAAATAGTATAACTCTCCAGTGACAGTGATACGCAATTCTTAAGAAAGTATACCATTAAACAATGGCGATATAGCCAGAACATTTATAGAGTTGTTGGTTACTGGTCTTCCCGAGAACCACGAACAACAAAATAAATTGCTGTCGCACCACCCCTCGCACTCAACAGTCACCATTTTCGAGACAACACTGTTCTGATATTATCTCTTTTCTATTCCTAGACAGTTTTTCCACGAATAATACATGCAGTCCACCGCTCCTATACATCATGGAAAAGCGATCTCAGAATACTTTACCTTAGTAGATTGTAGTTCCTCTGTAGTTGGAAATCTGTTATAAAATCGTCTCCAATACACCTCCTTAACATCGATATATAATTCTCGAAAATTCAGCCTAACAGTTTCTTCAGAAATAAACACAGCATCGTCCAAACTGTCTGTCAACGTTCCAGTACTGAGGATGCGTAGACATGACAGTAACTTTAAGTCGTTAGGGATGCATCTAAATCCCATTCCATTCAGCCTCTGTATTCAAAAATCTTGTCTATGCCCAAGTAGACCGTTCTTTATACGAAAGTACAGCGCCCTGAGAATGGAAAATCCTCTTTCAAATATTTGGTCTGGGAAGATAGGACTAATATCCACATATGCCTTTATCCAGGTAGACACCGCACGTTGGAGTTTCTAAAACCTCTAACCCTCCCCGTGTAAACGCTATTTCTGGGTAATGCCAATACCTCCATTTAATTCTCATCCTAACCCTCATGCACCGCAAGTAGAGTAGACTGCAACTGTTGGATTGTCATTAAAATATATTTTTTTGTTCTGTGTTTCGCTTCTTTCTCTTCATGACAGAGCGTATCATCCGTTCCGCTTTGTCATCCATTTGTCGAAGAATGTCCGACGTTTGAGATCATCCTTCGTGTTGCGGTACAATATGACGTTGGCTAAGAAAAATACCGCCGTCGTGCAAGTTCCATCTCATGACATGGAGAATCAAGGAAAGAAATTTTTCCTAATATAAAACACACGTGCAAATTGACTTCACGACTTCCTTCGATTAAAAATGTGACCGAGATTTAATTCATCCACATGAAGTTATTTGCATGTTTCCGTTCCCAGTATCGAAAAATATTTGTGATAACCGACTTTTCGATACAATACCGTCTTTGCACATATCAACACATTCCATTTCATGTTACATTGTTCTATCTATACTTCTCGCTTCACAATATTTATCATAAAGGTGATCTTTTCCAGATTCTGCCGTTCCTGTTCATCAATCAACAGCCCGTTTTCTTCTTCCCCTCTACCAATTAGTCCACCACCCCTTCCCTTGTAGCCCCTGTCATAATTAGTTATCATTTACTCCATTCCAACTTGCTTTTATTTTATTGCAATTCCACCTTTTCGAAATACATCTTCGACTGTATCTATAGATGACGATCCACGGCTTTCTTTGATATAATGTATACGGACCATCTAGTTGTGCAGCACAACAACAGCTTCCTCTACATTTCCAGTGCCACTCTCATCACTGGAAAGTTTTGTAGTATCCATAATTTTATACCGCCTACGTAACGTGTTGAAGAACATATCTGCATTTTTTCGTATAGATTAAAGTACATTTCCATAAAATATATCCTGTACTGTTGCATACACGCGCCTGGTTTCTATAAATATAGGTCATTGTGGATACTGACCATCCACGAAGAAGTAAAGTAAATGACGTTTTCTACAAGATGGCGCCATCACGTACCCTGTTTTATTATTTCAATCAACTGTTCTACTGAATAAATTTCTTAGAACAGGCGAACGACTGAGTGGGTTTCATTCCCCAGATGTAGATATTTCAATTCTTGACCATGCTCAGCAGAAATTGTCCATGTCTGCCTACACTTCAACAGCATGGCTGTTATCCACATCAATTACAACTTCAGTTAAATCCGTATCATGCCTATTAAACATGTTCCTCGACCGTATTACAACACTTTCCAGAAAGCCCGCACAGCCAGGAAAACCGCTTTCATTAAATTGTTGCTCAATTCCTATCTGCTCTATTTGTGACAATCTCCTATTCAAGAAGATCATCCCATAGCAATCGTAAATAAATTCACTGAATTCAGCAAGTAGTTGTCAACTTCGATTGGCGGAAGTACATAGCTCCCGTCCCTCATTATTTCGTACTCGCCCTTTCGAAAACAGGATAGAACAATCAATAGTTTTGTTTCTGTAGGTACAGCCATTTTTTAAAGATGACCCAACAGTACTTGCCCAAACCTCCGGACGATAGGAAAGAATATCGTATCTGATTTTCTAGTACAATCCTTTCGAAATGTTGCACATGTCCATGAATATAGATTCCGAACACAATTTCTGATACAAAATAAAAGTCTCCCTTGTCCTCTGTGCTCCCCCGCTTTTCCACTAAAATAATCGACTCCGTCTTCCGAATGGAAATCGTCATTATCCGCATTACCCCGCATTTCAGGAAGTATTTCGTGCAACACATTTTCCTGTCGTTCCTGTATTTCTTGTTGTCGTTTCTTAAGCACAATTGCCTCAATCATTAATCTTTTCTGCTGCCCCGCCCGCTTCTCTCTCCTACTTAAGCTTTTACAAACATAACCTTGACTCCGCTGGCTCTGCCACATCTCACTCTTGTCTGCACCTCTTTCCATACTGTCAATTTGAAATGACAGCCAACGCAGTTATGTGTTTCCAGGGAAAAATCATCCCGGTATTCATCTCATTCCACATTATCACCATCTGATATGCCGTTTCTACCTCCTACCAATGGTCATACTACACGTTTGCCATTTCACACGTTTGTACTATCACATACAGTTCTATATGGATTTTTTAAATTGCATAGCCTACCTACACAAAACTTTCAACACACTTCGAGGTCATCTGACTTGGGAATGTCAGGCAAAGCTGGAATATTATATTTTACTGGCTGAAACTCCCATATGAGAGACATGGTCCATTCACACAACAACACGTGGATTTTTCCAGCAGAATCATTCTGTACATGCAACATTTCCTCATTTAACTCCCACTCCCACAGTATATTCACACCTCCTACCTTACATACATTCCACCATATCAATTTGTACTTTCAAGCATAGACGACAATCATTCCATCGTTCCACCACTACACTTTGGTCGTACACTACATATCCTATGCCGTGATTGGCTAAGATTTTCCAACAGATGCATATAAAATAATGTGCTTGTGCATTTTGAGTGTTTTTATTATTTTTTCTGCCCATAAATACACCTTTTTCCTTTTCTCGTTTACCTGTTACACAGAACTGTATGCATCCCAGTGTACAACATAAATTAATAAATTATCGAACTCAACGGCCTCTAACAAGAGATGCCCTAAAGGGTTACACACTTAGAGCATCTCTAGTTAGGGCATCTATAGTAAGGCTCTGAGTTCGACTTGTTTGAGTTCGAACTCCGAACCTGACACCAGTGTAATGAAGTACTTTTCCACGAATGTTTTTACTGTGGGGCTGCTGAGTTACGTGATGAATCAGGAAACCCAGTTCAGAAACGTACTCAGCTCGCTGAGGTTCTGTCATATCAACGAAATAAAGAAAATTAAAGGCACGACATAATGGCCGATGAAAAATGTCTGGACGGAAGGAGGATCTGCTGAAAACAGTTGTATTGACAAGAAAATGAAAAAATATGCAGAAACAAGTAAACAGGATGTACAACTTTTCTGTAATTTACAGTACTACGTGATAAATACCTGTATTACAGTGAATTATGCAAGTGACGTGCATTTGTAGAACGGGAGTAGTATGATAGTCTGTGACATGTGGTGCCATTCTCTATTCGTGACCACATCATCACCGTCAACTAGGAAAAGTACATCCTTTTCTTCATATGAATAACATATTTCAATTAAACTGGCGTAGGCTCGGCGACAAGAACAGAAAACGTGAACAAGACGTTAGGTAATGTTATGGAAAGTCAAGATGTACCGCAACAACCACCACGGGAATTCCTGATTCATAATGAAACCCAAAACTTAATACTAGAATCGGAAGATGGTCAGATTACGACTGCGAGAAGTGTGATCAGTCCGGACTGTACGGTCACAGGAAGACATGCACGAACATAAATTTGTACCAAAAGGGCAGGCAATGGGCACTATGACATGCAACATATAGTAGGGGAAAGCGAAGAGATGGAACGCGGAGACAAAGAAGCAGCAGGAAAAACGAAATGGAGTGATTGATAGGACAAAAATTAGAAATATAGCTGTGAAGGATACGTTTAATTAAGGAAGTAATGGAGAAATCATTCCAATGAACAAGTACGGAGTTAATAGATTGGACGCAGGATTGAGACAGGAAGGGAATGAACGCAAAAATTGCATGAAAAGGAATAGTTTGCAATTTTTACATGATTTGTTGAATGATGGAGAGAGAAGACACGAACGGAGTACGGTGGATAGCAGTTCCTCCGGCGAGGAGAATGGTATCAACAGCGGTGGTGAAGAAATGGAAAAATCCGCAGATGAACCAACTCGTCATGGTAATTACAGAACAATCCGAAACTGCTGTATAGATAAGGAAGTGGAAAACGTATGGGATGATCTGGGAATCACCCCTAAAGAAAAAGAATGGAAAATTAGCAAGATCTCGGACAATGCGAAAGAAGTGGTGAAAGATATATCGAAAAAAGTAATTTAACTAGACGTGAGTTGTTTGGAAGCAGTAATATGAGGTATGAAGGTGCTATTGGTACTGTCGCTGGAAGTTATGCGACTACTTACAAAGAAAGTAATCCGGATGATAGTTTTGTACATCAGCATATTGGTCGAGATGTTGAAGTGGGAGTAGATACGATCAGGAATATGGGTGAACCTGTTCTCAGAAAAAGTGAGAGAGTGATGAGACGAGATGGAAAAAGGACCGCCATTGATAGTAATGTAACAATAAATGGAGAAATCAGTGTGTGTACTGGAGATGCGCTGAATGAAAAGAATAAAAAAGAAGAACAGTAATGGGAATACCCAGAGAGTCTAAAAACAAGAAACAGGTACCGAACGGTGAAGGGAAAGAAAAGAGAAATGGGAAGCAGTTGAGGAAAAGGGGGGAGGAACTCATTTTGGCTAAAGCATGGGTGGCGCAAACTCAGAACCTAGATCAGACGAAAGAAACGTTATAGAATGGCATAGAAAAAGAATGTAGAGAAACTTATGGTCCAAATCGGCCAAAAGCCTCCATAAGATGTAAATGGGGACCGTTTGTACTAGATTGTCAGTTAAGGAATGCTTGTTTTAATCAAGTTGTTGGAATGAACCGTACCGGTAATGAACAGCAGAAAATACTGGTAAAAACACAATTCTTATTTCAAAGCAGACGGATACGGGGGTAAGACACAAATCCTGGTATTGGCATAAAGTTTAAGTACGTTGAGGCGGCTGAATACCTGTCTACAGCACCAAAATTCGGAGAGGTTGACAAAAATGGGGGTGTAACAATCGAACGAAGACAAACATTTGAAACCGTTGAAAATGGGAGAAGAAGTTGTAATTAAGCGATTACGTTTCTGATGCGAAAATAGCATCATGTACTGTAAAATAATACATTGATTGACCACCGACAGGTGTATTGAGGGCTCACTTAATTGCTGGTGCAGGGATGTCCGGGTAATGCTGTAACCCCCCATCATTTAAATTAGTAGTTAAAAGAAACTTGTATCAGCGATAACAGTGAAACTGGGGGTTACAACGTGTCTCATGCGAAAAAGCGAACTTTTTTCTCTCATTTTCTCATCTTCGTCGTAAACCGCAACAGTCAGTAAACATCGTGCACGTAGACCACATTGTGCTAATCGCGGAGGTATTGGTATAAACGTTGAACGATGATTGAGAAGACGCACGTCAGTGAAACCATCTATGTATAGCAAACAGCAACTTCGATTTTGAAGACATGTTTCTACCATTGAATTATGTTCTTCCAACCCCTCCCTCGCTACATGAAACAGTTCTATAAAACACATCCACTGCACTGTCAGCGCCTCAAAACACTACTACGTCAACCACATCCTCCTCGTTTTCCGAATCAGCTCAGAAACTTATAGGACAACATGTTCCTACTAACGCAACCCGCAACAACTTTACCTCTCTGCGAAAACTTTGTGTTTATACTTGCGACGAATGCAATTATGACGGTACGGATGTACTTGACTTTGGTCGGTGTCAAATGTTCTCCGATTCAACTAGAAAGTTGTCACCAAAAGGTTATAAGCAGTGGTACCATGAGGCACTTATTTTTATTAGAAACACAGTTATTTAATTCGTCGCAAATGTCAATAACAGCAAGACTGGAGGTGATATCATGCTCTGAACCCTCAAGAACTACGTCATGGGTATTCAACAAGGAATAGCTATGGAATGGGGCTACAAACTAAATCTATTAAATGGTCCAATATGTGCATGTCCAAAAGAAGGTCTCATGTCAATTATAGACAATCAAGCACGCTCGCTACAGGAAAAGGGGTTAAAAACTCAATATCACAAAGTTCTCTCCCGTGAAGATCTTGTGAATTTTATTAGTCACCCTCGCTATCTCGTTATACACCTCGTGGATATCAAAATATTTTGATTTTTACTGTGGGGTCTTGACGGGTATGAGGCCATCGGCCCTTGCATTCCTGAAAATGAGTCAATTCCAGAAGATTAATTTGGGTTCCGAAGTTGTGTGGAAGATAAGTGGTGTCGTTGGAAGCAATTAGGGAGCGTCTAAAACATCTGGAGGAGGATGAAAAGCAATCGGGCAGAACCCAACGGAGGTTTGAATATGGAATACGAGCTATTTCGATGGTACTATCAACGTTTACAAGAATATTGACGATTATATAGAAATTCGAAAGAAGGTTGCACCAAAACTGGACATATTTTTTCTTTCAATTGAAGGAAATGGACCACATTGGAAAACTTCTTTAAAGCCCAACCAATGGGAAAATATGTTTTCATGAGGGCGGTTTCAACGTGTTGTGCGGACGAAGGAATTGTTGGGTCTGGACCAAAGTCGTGGGTTACTACAAATAGTTTACACGGTACTGTAGCGAATCTTCTAATTGAAGATGGACATGCTGAATATTCGGTTTCCCTACCGACGGGCCATCGGGATCCCCGTTCTATCCAGAGCTATTAACATATTCGTGGAGGGGAGGGTCGACGTCAACAGCGAGATGTTTTGGAAGACACACGGTCGACCAGGATTTCGAAGGTTGGTCCTACTCATCCTAATCAGGGTGCTGTGAGTGTCTACTCTATGGTACCACAGGGGACACCTGCAACGTGTGCCCGGTCTGGGATATTCTCAAATACTCACAGCATAGCGAGCAGTTCCATCAACATAACGGTCAACTGTCCTGACGATGGACGCAATGATTTGGAAAAAGAGAAAAAGGCGACCCCAACGGACAAGAAACCCATAACAATTTTGATACGGTGGTAACGAACGACCCCATCGACCAAGAGACGGGCCACAGCACGAATTGAAATACAGTACGCGAACATTAAAATTTGTTATTTTTCACAATGGAAATTTTTATTAAAATTCTACTTATTTGTTGCGAAATTTCAATTCAATTTTATCATTTATCTGGTCGGGTCTGATAATGTCGTATCAGCACATAACCAGGGCGTGATATGACATATCAGTCCCGCTACCGGTGCGACAATGGACCTCGTGTAGTTATTGGGCCAGAGCGCAACGAGGGAACAATAAATACCCGAGGGCCAATATTTCGGGAGGGTCCATGTAACGACAACCTTTTTATACGGAAAGTTTTTAGAAATACACATTTTTTCTTCCTCTGTTTCTTATTTATCTTTCTTCCCCTGTTTCTTTTCTTTTTTTTACACCCTTGCATTCTACAAAATATTGATGCACCCCACAGATAGTCCTCCGGCAAGTTCTTCAACAGACCAAACAATATCAACATCAACAGTAGGCGATCGTCTGTTATGACCTAGGATGCTTAATTATGCAGAAACAAAACGGCTTATATTCAATTGGCTATGTTCACAATCTGATCGTAATCTGATACTATTATATTGATGTGGAGATTTCTTCGAATAATTTATTGAAGATGCCTTTTTACTTCACATCACTGCGGATTAGCAATAAAGTGGAAAGATGGAGATAAATCACTTGCTACACGTATACCTATTGTAGTATTACCACATTTTTGTTTAGAGGATAAATTATCTATTTTATTATCGAACAACGTCTGTATTTCCGGGAATGAATGCCTACTTCCAAACGGTGAAAGTGTACGGATGTGCCAGGGAACTATTCATTTATTTTATCGATATGAATGCCCGCATTGGGCCATTCGTAATATGGACATTCAACATCGTAGTTTTCCCCTGGGCATTTATTTTGTTAACAACTGGTAATTTTATGAACGCGCGGCATTTAGTGTTTTGAAGTTACGTGCAGTTGCAACGATTGATCATAAAAAAATAGTGTGGGCTCAATTTTGGTCATTGCTGTCACCACTTTTTAATCCAATTTTATGAAGACAGTGATTACAATAGTGCGTGTATGACCG
>JAULBU010019269.1:0-19890 GCA_032358235.1 Odonthalia washingtoniensis | reverse complement strand
CTATCTGCTAATTTGGTCACAACTCCATCTGTTTGTTTCTTTTCTTGTTCCTGTTGTTTAAATTATGATAATGATTCAACTTTATGCCTTGCATAGACTTGGCGAGTTCATTTCGTTCGTAGTCTGGCTCGCTACTTTCAGGAAGGACCTGTGTACACGTGCAGACATGTATATATTAGATAGCCAAAAACAGAGGTCCCACAAACAGAACCGTAGAATTTATTGGACAGGACAGCAAGACATGGACTGCACATCCAATGTTTTGGATTGTGGTGGTATCACAGTGATGTTTTGACAGGGTGCAGCTGTCATTTATTGTACGGCTCTAACGGCATGTAATAGAGTAAGGTTTGATCGCAACATGAATCGAATCTGCTTTTAAAGGCCAGCGAATTGAGTTATACACGTATCCAATTTTTGTACAGTATTTTAACAAAGAAATTTATTAAATGGAATGACAGAAATGACAAAATTAAATAAATTGTAAATAATTGCCAGGAAAAAAATAATTAATTCAAAAAATACAGACAGTAAGAGACTAGACCTTAGGCGTCAGTGGGTTTGCAGCTGTGTACTTGCATTAACGGTACATGAACGCAATCAAAATTGACTTCTATATTGTACTTCATTTTTGTTTCTGTTGTTCCTCTATAATTAATTTAAATGTACAATGTATACATGTATACATGCACTTGTGCATTTATTAACCGTCGGGAAATTCACCACGACAAGCGATTTCTATCCAACATATCAAATTATAGCTATCAAAAAGCTATCCTATATTCGTTGGTTGCATGTTAAACATTGATGAAAAATATGGCTACATGCAACGGATGCTTTTCTGTTGACTAGGGAAGACAAAAATTGGAATTATAGTATAACCATGAAAATAAAACGGTAACGTAATCCCAATTTTTGTCGTTCCCGACACAAATGTAGAACATGTTCTAGGGACGACTGTCCCACATTTTTGTCGAAAAAGGTGTAAAATATATTGAATCGTGTATGTATGTATTGTTCAAAATCTAATTTACTCCACCTACAAGTTGAGCTAATACGTATTAGTTCAATTCCTGAATTGTAGTAATGTACTACGATGATACTGAAAATAAAATCAATAGTACAACGTGTGATGATACCAACAGACACACATTAAAATTTAAAACTGAATTATTTGGACGAACTACATGTGAGGCATAGTATAGTCGTGAAATGTGCACATTAATCGACTGTACTATTTCCTCCACCCATCATCCAAACCAATCTATGTGTTAGGGAAGGGTCCGTTCTTTTAATACAGAAAATAAGTCTTGCATGACTTGTCCAAACATCATACACCATCTTACTTCATTAATGAAACGAAATGGCACATGAACTTTGACAAGTCAACGACGATTGGTTTGCAGAGTTGTGCCCAAATGAGGTGCTACCAAAATTTGATACCATACTTCGAACGTACGATCATTTAATCATCACAGTTAGCATCACGTACCGAATAGCGATATGTAATATACTGTCGAACAAAATCTACAAACATTCCGCATGTGTACTATTCTATTCTCTTGGCTGTTAAAATCCTATCCTATACCATCTGAAAACATCTACAATATTATCCCACAACATCGGTAGAAATTCTACATGCGTACGATTCTATAGTTATCGCTATTAAAATACTATCGTTCACAGTCTGAAAATCTGTATTTAACACAATTAGAATCGTTTAGGAATATCTTCTACAACATCTACAAACATCTACCGCTAACACAGTTCGAATCCTATTGTAAAAAACTTCTAATATCTACGTTTATCACTGTTAGAATTAAATCTAACACCATCTACAACAATTCCGCATGCGTACTGTTGGTGCCAGAAAAGGGGGGGCACGGGCCAAAAGCCACAGATAAGAAGAAAACGATATTTTATTAAAGGTCCATCGCCAAGCTGATCGTACTCGTCCGAGTTTCTTCTTCTTAATTTTCCCTTTTTCTTCGCCGAACCGAATCTATTACCAACCCCTTTCTCACTGCAATCAATCCAACACGTGTAGCATCTCCCACTTGAGATACCAATCAACCTCCACACATCCTACACCATTAATCACCCCACATGTGGTGCAGAATTGCACTACAGTACATCCACCACATCCAATCAATTTATGAAGACTCCTAGACGTTATAAAACCAAATAAAATCAATAAACAACATAAAATTAAGATTACCGCTCTCACACGACTCCCACCTCAAAACAGAGCACAGGTATGTTATCCTATAAGCCTCCGAGAAATTCCCTACTTTTCTCTCTAGGCACCCATCACGTTTTTTCTTCTTCCCATACTCCTCCCTCAAGATGTCGTCCTCCGACTCCAGCTGCCCCTTGAAACTCATATCTGCTCCCAAGAATCCCGCGTCCACCAATAATAGCAGCAACAATAGCAGCTTCCGTCTCTTATGATAATACCATCAACTGCCAATCCCAATATTCAACCTCCTCCAAACGCTCTGTCACGACGGCCAGCACCTCACGCGCCGTAAGGACTGATGCCAACGTAAACAGCCCCATCTCCGCCAGTTGACTCATGTGGTTGCCCTCACCATAGGGGACTCGTCGATTAGCAGGGGTATTCGAGTGGAGAGATTCCTGAACGTGAAAGTCTGGTTGCAACGTGCTTCCAATTTACAGAAAATCCAAAATAAGAAGGGGTTGGACCGTTGAGTTGGAATGCGAACCTTTGTAGACCGACAACTACTACATGTTCCGGGACATAAATGCCACTCGCTCAACCATCCGCTCGATCTCCTACTGTCTCGCCCGCAACAACATCACACTTCATGGCTATCATATCGACCGCTGGGGATTTGCGAACTCATACCAATCCATCCATGTCCTCCGTGATGATGTCAATTACGCCATCAAACGGATGGTCCTTTCAACTGGCAAACTCCTATCCTTCCCCAATATCAGATACTTTGGGTCTCAGCACACGCAGTGGTGCGAAGACCTTTTTCGAAATAGACTTTCACACAACGTCCGTCTCAAGGCTCCCGTTCTCCGTTAACGATCCACCACAAACCCCTTGCGATCTAATTGTGAACGGAAACGTTATCACACTCACATTCACGATTTACAAGTCAGTCCTAGGCGAGATGACCTACAAGATCCGGCTCGACGACCACTGCCTTGAGAACTTCGAGCAATTTGTTACCAGTTTTCTCCCGGTGCTCACGAGCCGGGTGCAACGCCAGTCAGCCTCGCCCGCCAAATCCAGTGTTTTGTTATTATTCTCACTGCCAATGTATTAAGGTTGCCATTGTGAACGAGGAATCCATCATTGGAGGATATGATTTCGGTTCAGCTACCTTTTCCAGAAAGACTGTGCCATTAGCTGGTCTCGCGCAAGGAGTATCGTGATTCGAGAGAGTAATAAAACGGTTCTCCGGTTGTATACCTAACCACCCATCCGACACTATCAGCTGGATTCCCAACCAATCAACAGGAGTCTATCTCTTTCACCTAGGTAGTCGGAAACGCCAATTCCTACAAGATCAATTGGTTGACCACGTCGTGTGCGTTGATGTATCCATCTGTCTGATCTGGGATTGTTCAGAGAAAATCTGCTTAACATTTTTGATGGATGGTATGATGGAGTGCGTCGTACAAGGAGCTGAATTAGTCGTAATTTACTGAGATAAGAGTGTTAAAAGCCTAGCCGAGAAGACTGGGAGGAGATAAAAAAACACAAGAATATCACAAGGAGTGCCCTACAGCTCCATCGCATGAGAGGGGGAGTGAACGAGAAACCAAATAATGGAGACGCGGGCGCGGTTCGTGTTCCACGAGTCTACCCGTGTGTATTTCTACACGAATATTTTTCCATTACTAGAGATCAGCGCGTACGTAGGATGATTATCTCGTTTCACAGGGCATGGGTTGTAGTATATTGAATGAAATTCTGGCCATTTAATACGAGATCCTACCACAGGCCCATGCGCAACGAGGACCAACCCCCCTACTTCGAATTTCCGCACATTCTGTTCGTCCACCAATCCTCCATTCCTCTTCTGCTTATGAACCGTACCGAGTAGTGAAGATTGGACCGACCATTTTTCCAACACTCGCTCTTATAGTTGAGGAGTCAACACTTAATGATTCTTTGCAACATGAATCCTCGGCTTTACTCCATATAGGAGTTCAAATGGAGACACCGAGGCGAACAAGGCTTGACAACTATAATCATACAGGTATTGAGCCACCTGATCTTCCCAGTATCCAACCTCTCCAGCTTCTATTCTACCGATGCTCTTCTTCCACATCCCCACCATCCTTTTATCTTTCCAATTTGACATAGGTTCATAGGTTAACACGGATTTACACGTGATCACATGTTCCATCAAGAACTTTTGAAGTGAAATGACCATGAAGAAGGAGGCATTATCGCTTATGATGGTCTTCTGCGGACCGAACGAGTTCAGAATTGCCTCTTGGACAAACTCGATTACCCTATCTTCTGTTGCATCCTCCGTAGCTTTTGCCAACGGCCAATTGGTGAGATATTCTATACAGATCAATAGGTACTGGGAACCCTTGGTAGACATATGGAACGGCCCAGAAAAGTCAATCGAGAATATTTCGAAAAGGTTGCTCAATGGTCGGCTCAAGTGGCTGTAGTATTTTGGGAGGGACTTCAATATCTGGCAAGGATCACAAGATTTCACATCGGCAGAAATGTCGGGGTGAACATTTGACAACAAGTATCTGTCTGTAACAAACATCCTCGTCGTCTTAAAGTCCCAGTGCCATCAATTTGTGCAAGAATTTGAGCACTCTGCCTCTATCTGAGATAGGTACCACCGTGGGTCCTAACTGTGTTCTTCTGAAGAAATTATTCTCCCACATAAATTATTGCTTGGATTAACATCGAATGACTGCACTTGGGATAGCACCACTCGATCTATCCTAATTTCCCAGCAAAAACCCCCTGATCTGAATTAGAAAGGGTTCCACATCTGCTTTTCCCTGCTCCTTGGACTCCAAAGTAGAACAAAGAAAGTCAGCATCATCGTTTTCAATCCTAGCCGCACCCAGCGGCTCTTTGCACAAGAACTCAGCGGCTGCGTTCTCCTTTTCGGGTCTATATATGATTTCAAAATCATACTCGTCGAGAAAATCCATCCGACGTGCAAGGCGGCCATGTATATCTTTCTTTTTGAAGGTGTAGTAGAGGGCCTCATGAGCCGTCACGGCCTTAAAGGGATGTGAGGGCAGAAAGTATATGCGGAACTTCGTCAGGGCGAATATGATAGCCAGAGCTTCTCCTTCGGAGATCCCATATGGGCGTTCGGAGACGATAATCGTTCTGCTCCGGAACTGGATCCGATGAAACTTCCCATTGTCCTTTCTATGTGTTAGAATAGCCCCGACCGCAACTCTGGACGCGTCAGTCCCGACCTAGGATTGTTTCTAGAAATTTGGAAACGACAACGCAGGGGACGTGACCAACGAATTCTTCAACGCCCTGCATGTCTTGTCCATTGCTTCATTCCACACGTATTACTTCTTCCCAGACGTCCCGTCCTAAAGTGAGGTTGACTTTTCCGCAAACCCACTCATGAAGCGTCTATAATATTCAGCCAATCCCAGAAACATCCCTAATTCTGTCACTGTCCTGAGTCGAGGGATTTCTTGGATAGCTTGTACCTTCCCCTCATCTACAAGACCACCACTCGAATCGACCATGAGACCCAACAGATTGACTTGCTCTAAGACAAAGAAGCACTTGAAAACATTCAACTTAAGGATGGCGTCAGAGACGCGTGCGAGAACTGTCTTAAATTGTCCAAAAAGTTCTTTTATAGTATTCGAGAATACCACCACATCATCTACTTACACCCGTACGAAGGTCAACCCCGCGAGGATCTGATTCATCATGCGTTGAAAGACCTAAAGCGCGTTCATCAGAACAAAATGCATGACTTCGAATTGAAAAGTACCAAAGCAACACACGAAAGCAGCCTTCTCTTCACAATCCCCGCGAAGCAGAACCTTCCAGTATCCGCTAAAGAGGTCGAGTATGGAGACCACCTTTGATACTTCCAAGTAGTCAAAGATCTCTTGAATTTTTGGAATTAGCCAACGATAACCCTTCATTCTTTGGTTTATAGCCCTGTAATCAGCGCAGAATCTAGGCTTACCATCTTTCTTAGTTGGAATCACCACCGAAAGGTATCCGAAAGAAGAGGCTGGGGTTCTGATCCCAGCATACGATATTTTGTTGAGCTCCGAGTGCACCATACGGTTGTCCTTTGGAGACATCCTGCGGTCCCTCGAACAAATTGGCTCATGATTGGAAAACTCGAAGTGATGTTCTACTGGCACATCCGCTTGACGAAGGTCATATAGTGAGTTAGCTACTGTTTCATTGCTTATCAATAAATCGGAATACTTCTTCTGATCCCCCCTTCCTAGGTGATCAAACTTGGTTTCGATCTCCTTCCCTAACTCCAACTGTATCTTAGTTCCGCCTATCTTCTGCGACTTCTCACCACGCACCTTCGGGTATTTCTTCGAGTCATTGTTCACCATTATCACAAATTCTCGTTCCTCATCCCCAATTCTTCCTCCGTCGAGAGCGCGGCAGATGAATCAGAATTGGAATCCTCACTATCCGTTTCTTCTTTGATTGGCTTGTCTCGCATGTAATCCGGTATCAATGGGAGTTCAGCAGGGTAATGTCTCTTCATCAACAATAATTTTCGTTACCAAGGTCTATGATTCCTCCCAAGTCTTGTATAGTAGGGTCACCAATTATGACTTCGAAGGTAGAACCTTCCACCACCCATAAGTCAATACAAACCAAGAGGTCTCCAAATGAAACCGGTACTTCTTTCAGAATTCCTACAACTTGCGACTTTACTCCCGTAGCGACCGTAATGCTCCTGCGGGTCTCCTTTTGGTACGAACGACAACTTGTTTGTAAACTACTTCCACAGAACATTTGGCATTGCCTCAGAATCCATAAGTGCAAAAGCGGGCGTTCTGTAGATGTGAATATTCTTCACCTTCAACTTTCTACGCCCATGTGGAGTATCCCCTCCTTCTGCGACCATCCCAATCTTCTGTGCTAGATGGCCAAAAAACAACCGATCTAAGTTATTCTTCGCATCAACAGCGTCACTACGAAGAAGTTGACCGTACGTTATGCCGGTGGACATATTTGCTAGTTCTGAGATAGCATCGTATCTACTTGAATGACCAGCTAGGTCGGCCTTCTTTCCTCTTCTATCTTTCTTCTTCTTACTACTATATTCACGTATTTCCTGGTGACGTGGTACCAATTTTACAACAAGAGGATGGTTGAGAAGGTTGTCTAATGGGCCTTATTCAACTCTTTGCTTCTTGGAGATGGACTCCCCATCCGCCTTTCGTTTTACTGCCATCACTTCATCATTCTCCCCATCTTCCTCTAAAACATTTACCGAATCATCATCATCTATATTCTCTTATTGGCGAAAAATTATCCAGTCCGTCATTCATCTCTAATGCGACATTAACCACCTCAGTGTTGGGGCGAAGTCAAACCCAACATATTTCGACTCCATGACCCATTTTGCCACATATTTGGCACTCCTTATCCTCGTTGGGGTAGTGCGGGAAACGATTCGCGCCATGACATAACTTCTTGTAGAACGGACACGTTCAATCGTGATCATTTCTACCCAGGGTTGACTTCGGTCGTAACTCGAGGTGTCGTATACCACGGGCTGCTGAGACTTGTTCATCACCAAAGCCAAACTAGATAATTGATCCGTGAGAGATTCTATCTTGGCCTCTACGTGAGAGACTCTAGCATCAGGTCGTACCATTATAGTCGGGATTTTGATCTCAGTTCATGTATTATGACCAGAAGATGATAAACCGTGTGCGGACTCCCTTGTTGAAACCGATTGATACATGTGTCCCTTTTCGGAGTCCTTTATCACTTGTTTCAGCGTTTTGTAGTCCGTGGCTCCAAGATAAATAACCAATGTTGCCATCTCCAGGACTTTCATAGAAATATTTCGCAACAACCCGAACTTTTTCTCATCATTGAAACCCTCCTTGGTTCACAAGGCGTCAATTTTAGTCAGCGAATTATTCAAGTTGTTCGCATCGAATATTTCTTCCATTGAACGGCGAATGGTTTCTTCCGGTGCTTCACGGAAAGAAATTTTTTTGACGAAATTGGCCTTGACTGCCGAAAAATCTGTTCCTTCCCTCGTCAATTTTGCGTCCTCTGTGAAGCGTTCGAAGAAGAATTCGAATGCCGGTCCTTCTACATGTGCCATAAATTCGAATACCTTCTCCGAATCCTCATTTCCGCCCCTAGCAATGTTCTCGATGCAGAATAAGAACATATGGATGTCACCTTCTCCACCGAACACGCGTCTTGATTTTGAGCTTGAATCGGTGGCCCTCGACGAGAGTACCATGTTGTTGCGAGAAAAGGGCCGGCATGGGCCAAAAGCTACAGAGAAGAAGAAAACGTTTTTTTATGAAGGTTCAACCGCTAAGCTTATCGTACTCGTCCGAGTTTCTTCTTCTTCTTTTTTAATTTTTCTTCGCCGAACTGAAGCTATTATTAACGCCCTTCTCACTGCAATCAATCCAAAACGTGTAAAATCTCCCACTTGAAATACCAATTAACCTCCACACATCCTGCATCATTAATCACCCTACTTTTGGTGCAGAATTTCACTACAATACCTCCACCACACCCAATCAATTTCTGTAGACTACTACAAGTTAGAAATCAAAATAAAATCAACACAAAACTTAAAAAAAAGATTACCGCTCTCACACGTACACTTTGAAAATTATCACACTTTGAAACACGTACATAGTACAGTTATGGAACACACTACCCTAGGTAAGCGGTTGCTGCCCAAATTCAATACATATAGAAAGGCGGTCTACTGCATAAATGGATAGGTTCTTAACAATTGATATGATTTGAAATGATTCGTTTCATTTGGATAATGAAATTTTAAATAACGGGTGGCCAGACTCTGTGTCTGCAACACAAACCTCTCTAACTAAACAAGAAATCTGTCATCCACATGTAAAAAGTATTACACATGAAGGAACCGCTGTAGGGAATTTAATCGTTGATTGACAAGTGGATGTGATCGAAACTAAGACACCTCCAGAATAGGACGAATGGCCGCCAAAGGAGAAATGGTCACCAAAATTTTCAATGGAAATCAAATAAAGTACAAGCTCAATCTATCGAAAACGCGGAGACAATCAGTGATGCACCAAACGACTCCGTAGTGGACACAGATTCTGTAGAAGAAAATGATGATACTAGCTCCATTCCACCGTTACAGTTGACACTGTTAGAGATATACGTCATATTAAAAAAAGAATTATGACTTACCGTAAATCGATACGGTTGGTACTGAAATGGGATAGGATGTCTTCCTACTTATGCTTGGTTGGAAAGACAGGATTTAGTTCGCAGAAATATGGAATAGAAGCGACTGCTATAAAAATTGCATCCAAAGGAGAGATTTCATTACGAACGAGGAAGACCATTCTAAGTGCACAATGGAAGAAAGTACGTAATGTATCGTTTTCGATCAGTGAAGTTATATTCATTGTGAACAATTTCCGTCGACAAAACAGCGACTCAACACAACATGTCACAGTTACATCAACAAACCAAAGAAAGAACTTAAGGGACTGATCTCGCATTGTTCTACCTTCGGAGTGGACGAAGATGGATGTACATACATATCCTATATACAAAAAATGATTGCAGATTCAGATGTAGAGACGTCGTATCTATCCATTCAGATGAACTCATTGCTTTTGAACGTGACCGCTCAAATTATGTAGGATGCTCTTTTGGGGTTTCGTATATAGTAACAGTGGTCTCCACGGGCATTGGTGACTTCATTGACGCACTGTGTGCTCAAAGCATTTAAAATGTTGACAATACTTCAATGAATTATCTGGAATGGGCACAAGTTTCAGATGTAAACAACAGAGAAGAGATGGCGGAATTATTATGATTATGGTGTCGTGTTGGGCCTATGTGGTGTGAACGTGGATGCATCACGAAGGACAGAAATGGAATGGGTCAGGGTCGACATTTTCAACTTTCAGATAATGAACGTTTATTTTTCAACTTGACTCATACCGCAACTCATAAATTCGAGGACATATCTGCAGTGGGGAAGGAAGTAAGAAATGGTAATGGAAACATCAAGAAAGAGAGGGGTCATGTTCGAAAAGGGGTACAGGAAGAGCTCGAGGTCACATTATTAATCGTAGAGGTAAGTATTAAACTGATAAAGCAAGAACTGATTTCAATACTTTGTTCTCATTCCCTGGGAAAATATGCATATGCATTTGCCCAAGACAGAACGTGAATTCACCCTTTGCATGTATACATATTGCCTCATTTGTTTGTGAGAAGACGGCAGCATGGGTGAACGTCTCGTCTGGATAGATACCTCGAAGCTAGAACATATATCTGCAACAAAAATACCTGTTTCAACGTGGACACATGTTAAGGCAACACCTAACAATATCTGAAGGAATTGCACATCAGTCTTCTATGAAGATGAAAAATTGACGTACAAAGCAGGGAGTATTAGATGATGGGACTCCCTATGTTGTGTACAGATTTCTGTTATATTCGGATGGGTTGAAGCAGGAAAAGTCCCTTTCAGACACACGTTCAGTCTTTGGATGCTATATTATGCCTATTGGTTTGTCCCATAAATACAGACGTTCGTCCGCGGCCGCTCGAATACTACCACTATCTGCGCACGGTGATGATATTAATGAAGTTCTAGGTTATATAGTTGAGAACGTCGTTGAAGGAACTATACATGGATTTGAATGTATGATACCATATGGAAAGAAAGTGCGAATATTTCTCGATGCGGTCGCATTCATGGAGAACTATCCACCGCTTAGTGCTGAGGCTGATGTTTGTGGTCACACATGCAATGCTTTTTGTTCATTCTGCGTGGTAATTAAGAGAAAGGGGAAACTGACCCTGAAGATTTCTACACAACTAAAGTTCACAGCCGAAGAACGTCACTCACAAGGTTCGATGACAGAATTAATACAGTCAGAGGATAATAACCAACACCTCAGACTAAGAAACTTCTAGGCATGTCATGTACTTCCGCAGAAGACGCATCATAGTTAATAGCTACACGTTTGGCGAACGATCTTCACGAAAAACTGAGAATGTAGTACGTAACAACAGAGGTGAATCTATTACAGAGTCCGTTTTGGATTCCAATTTAAGTGCAGCCGCAGCACCGGATCACCTTTTCAAAGGAATGATTCAGAATATATTAACTGTTTTTTTTGCTATTTGACCACTGATAACGCAAGACGAAAAGCAAATATTATGATTTGAAATAATATATATATTCTCACAACTAGCATTGATACCGTCTTGAACTGGGATGAGAATGGAAATTACAAGGGATTTAATAATCTTACTATGTCAGCCTTATTATGTGTAAACCTTTTCGCAGCACCAATCTTCACTGATATTGGTGATTCAGAAGATGCAGCAGGTGAAGGAGGCGTCATCCACCTATACCACCTACCCAGAAAATCGCAAAGGGTATATGGCTTGGTTTGTTGTTGTTTTTCGTTTCGAACAGACACAATCCTTGAAATGAAGTGCGTTGCAGGGGATGAGAAAAGACAACCATTGAAATACTATGCAGATATTCAAAAACGTTGGGAGCATTATCCATTCTGTCTAAAACAATATGATATATGTGGCGCACTCCATAGCCATATTCCTGACAAACCGAACGACCACAGGTTCCTGGAACCTGCTGTGCATACCATACCTATGTTAAAACATCCCTTGAATGTTTCTGATTTGGTTGTAAAGATGGGTATGAAAATTCTCACATCACTGCAGTTGAAATAGCACTTGGTAGAGATTGGGGAAATCTTTTCTTTGATTTGTACTCTATATTATAAGGTGATGACGAAGTGGAGCGATGTGCAGAAGAGAGAAATTTACAATGACTGCTACTAGCTGTGACTGCTTTTCAATTAGATGAAAATTTTAACGAAGTGGAGCAGCTTCTTGCTGATTGCAGGGCTTCTTTGAAAGAAGCATTCAAAAATCCAGTACTCAGTCAACTACGGGCGACGTGCCCAAATCTATGTTAGGAAGAAACAGTGAAACTTGGATTGTCTAAAAATTTCAGGAGCGTCCACGTTGGCCACATGCTTACAAAGAAAGAATTACAAGGATTTAGAACATGTTTAATATATGCAATGCGAGTAAGAAGTATTACGTTAGTTCGTATGCGAATTTTCTATTCATAATGAAAGAAGAACATTCAAAATTAATGAGAACATATCCGCATAATAACTTGAAGGACAGTGACTTTATTTCTGCTATATTCGATAAACCAATTGCAGATCATATAGAATGTACAATTAATGGTATTGGTGAAAAAATTATTATTGCGTACTTGAAATCACACAGGAAAGGAATGGTACAATTTGGATTATCATCAAAATTTTAACAAAAGTTGGAAACGAAAACAATTATAGTGCAGATTCATCCAGTACAATTCAAGTAATGAAAATAGGGACGGATATTAGAAGGGTTGGTATGGTTCATGTTTGTAATACAAATTGTGTACTGAGAATGCAGGGTACAAGTTTCATAGTCCAACATAGTTATAATTACAACTATTATTGAATATAAAATAGCAGAGATGGTTACCTACCGCATATGTGGTAGTACGGTTCATAATTATATTTATCTAGGTAGGTTCCCATTTATTGGAATGTCATAAATTATATATTGATACCATATTTTTTACTGTAATTCATACACATTTATCATACATACTGTTTTCACAAGTCATATTGGGATCCGTTACATACATAAGGACATAATAATAAAACTATATTTACTATTCATAATATTCTGTTGTTGTTTTTACTGATCTGTCACCTGCAATAAAAGATACCTATATAACTATGAAAACTATTACTATCGTTACACTGTTGGAATTAAGTTTCTATCTTCCCCTTAATTTCGTACCAATAGATCTTTTGGAACGATAGAAAAAATGATGATGATGATTCTAACATTCGATGACCTTCAGGTAGACTTAACAATGTTGTTATTTACTTTTCTGTTATCTGCAATTCTGTGTATTAATAAACACAGATAGAACTATATGAACTTTATATACCGTTCCACTGTTGAAATTAGGTTTCAATTATCTCCATTTCTACGCACCAATAGAAATTTTGGAACGATAGATACAATAATGATGATATTTCTAACGTTGTATTACCTCCACGTTGGCGTAACTACAGTTACATATAAAGTTCTTCTGCATGTTAATTTACGTAACGACAAACACAGATAGATTTATAATACTCATATATACAGTTCCATTGTTGTAATTAAGTTGCTGTTATCTCTATTATTACATACCATTAGATCGTTCGGAACAATAGATAACATGACGAACATTTTTGGACCGTCCTGTTACGTGCACGTGGACGTCACAATGGCTATATGTAATGTTCCGATACCTGCAATTATATGTTCCGAATAATAACTTTAGAACTATTAGAATCATATACATCGTTCTATTGTTGTATGTAAGGTTTTGCTACTACCATTATAACGTATGAAAAGACTTTTAAGAAAGTAAAGACCATGTTGTAATACATTGACGCAGTAATACCGTTCCTACAAATTATTGCTTGGGTTCACATGAATGTTTTGTTTAACAATTCAACGTTCTATACTGTCGTAAGGATAGTTAGGTTATAACGGTAACAATAAAAATGTATTAACATATTTAAATATTATTTATTGGGCCCTTTCACAACAAAGTATTGTTTTATATTTCAATTTCAAATTTATCGTTTCACTGAAACATTGGGACCGCGTTGATTTTTTTCATTGGAATTTTGGTATGAACTTTCATTGAAACAATAGAAAGTTACCATGCATTAAGGAAAATGGAATTGCCGAACAAAAATATGCGCATGAATTCTCGGTGTCAAAACATTTTCCGAGAAATTTACCAATTCTTACATGTTTTTTACCGTGAACTGATCGTGATCTGAATTTGGACAGTCGTTCGTATATTTAATGTTGCATGAAAAGTTTGTTAGAATGAAATAAAAATTATCTCGTAGAGTCTGACCCATAGAATATTCATGTGTGTCAGAAAGGGACTGAAAATCGCAATCATTCCAGCAACAGTAATTATGCATACTTATTTTTAGCACTTCCATCGCTTTCCATCGCATTCTTGTCACCCCTTCTGAAGCTGCTGGTTCGACATCATATTAATCCTTAACTTATGTCTGTATATCTGAAGATTCATTTGGGGATATTTCCATTTATTGATTGCCACCAACATTAGATTTCTTCTTATTTCTTTGCAGTTGTTCGGAAGACGGTCAACGTTAACGTTTAAAATTACCTGTTTCGGCTTACTGTGAAGGCTAGATATTCCCATCAACATGTACGATAGTTTTCATGGTGTTACCAACTGAAACGGATACGTTGAGAGGCTCGGAGACATGACCAGGTATACCAGAAAATCATTGCGTCAATTCCGAATATTGCAGATCAGAAAAGAAAGTTTTCAACATTGAAGTTGATTCCATGTTGTAATCGAGGTCGTACAACGAATTGTTGCCCAATATTTTGTGTAGGTTGGTAAAACATGAAGATGAGAAGTAACGAAATGATGTGTCAACTCTGTTTGTTCCATCCAAAGCTTGTTTGGACACCAATTATTTGATGGTGACTGGTTCATCATCTGCCATAAATTTTGTTTCTTGAGTAACTGGAGAAAAAATTTCGTTCCTTGTAGAAATAACTTCGAATCTTGATGTTGTTGAGTTGTAACAGATATACGGTGACATCATTCTACTGACTAGAGGAATTTCTATTGATGTTGCCAGTTTTGCCCTCGCCTTGAAAGTTGTTTGACATATGAACCCTATTGTAATACCAATGAAAATTTTGATGCTAATAATATTTCTATTACGCGTTTTCAAAATGTTCCTTAACATTGTCTCCGAGAGAAATAAAACGCTGTGGTAAAAGAGAATACATTCGAAAGTTGTTGTGATAGACACGTTGAATGGGTTCCGTCTTGGTCTTTTCCCAGTTACATAGATGATCATGTGAATCAATGTTATAACAACTAAGAATCTAGATGAATTGAACAAGTCAGTGAACAAGTCAGTGAAAAATTGCATTGGGCGTTCATCTCTACAACCATATGTTTATATGGAGAGAGACGAAGGGCTATCTGACGCACTTGCTGAAAATACATTTCTGCTAGGAAATTGTCATCATTTGCTCCCATAGACTAGAATACAGATTATTTCAAAGATTCTTTTCTGTAATTCGCCTTGCTTTCGAAACCTGATGTTACGAGCTTGTAAATCTGGTCTTCATGGAACCTCAACCATTCCAGATACTTCTTGAACATGAAAATCCTGTAGTTGACGTTTTATTTAAAATATGAACAAGATAAACTGTCAATAAATGAGAACAGAAAAAATGGAGTGAATTCAGAATTACGGGATGAATTTTTACGCATTTTCCAGTAGAGGTTGAAGATGAAATGTTGTAGTTTTGCTCAGTTCCGGGTTGAAAATAGATTCCAAACTGTTGGGGAATGGGATGAAGAATGTTGAAATTGATTGTAAAATGCGTGTGGCTGATGTTAGTGGAAAAGAATATATGGATTTTGAAGTTGCTGTTGACATAATCAAATTGTACGTCGTTGCTTTTAAGTTGACTCGATGTGTTTAGATGTTTATTGTAATATGATGATTTTGAAAAAAGTGTTGCTGCAACGGTATGATGACGTTTGTGGGGGGGTCGTATTAATCGAGTAGAGGCGCAATCGTAGATATTGATGGTGGAAGAATATGAACGAACGTGAAGAAGGTAATGTAACGGTAGTAGTAACGCGATGTTATGTCCGGGAAAGTTATATAATGTTGTTATCTGGTATGTTTTGTAGAAAATTAAATATTTTATTTTCCGCGCGGCGTTGGTTTGGGCCTGTTTATACTACTGGAACATACTAAAATAATGTTGAATTTTTCATCCATATGGAGGCCAAAAATTGCAGATAAATTAATATATCATTTTTTTGCACCCAAAAATCAATTATATAATTTCCTGCAATTTTCGCCCTCCATTTGGAGGAAAAATGTTCGAAAATATTTGCGAGTAATGTTTTGCGCAACAAAAATTTGTTGCAATATGCCACTGGTCCGTGCAACAGACCCGTACACGGTATAATTATTTTGTCGTTACAGAAGCACCGTCCGCTTAAGAAAATCATACAACAGGTCCGTTTATGATAACAACATTTCCGGTTATGATAACAAAGACAACAAACTGATCATCGAAGTCATATAACTGAAGCGAATTCATTTTCAAATCGTAATATATTCTGTTCTATATTTTTCGCACAACATTACGATATTCTTCTTCAGAACCAGCAGTTACCAACTGACTTAATCATTTCTGAACATTACGATATTCTTCTACACAACCAGACGTCGTCAACTGACTTCAATATTTCTCAAATAAAACATAATGCTTTTATAATCGACTATCTAGTCATGTTCTACATCTGTACATGGAAAGTGTCTCAAGCATCGCTACCTCCTGGCAAGAGGTGAAGAACTATTCCACAAGCTGATTATTGGAGAGGAAAAAGGTACTGATGCAGCGGCAATGGGTATAGTTCCAGATGTTTCGGTTGATCTGTACTGTCTAGATGATGATTACGTTGAAGTGATGAAGTCATCCCGAGAGTGCTGTGAAATTGATTGCTAGAATATGGGTTCAGTCCTTATTGGTACAGCAAAAGTGAGGGCTGGAAATGGAATTAACTCAGGTAGTGTAGCAAAATGAGCATCGGCTTCATCGGATGACATATTGGACAGCATGAAAATAATTGATGTGCAAATCTTGTCAATTCTAAAGTAACCGGAATATCCGTATTATGAAAATTATGGAAGAATTACCAACCCAGAAACCCTCCCTGATTTGGAATGGAAAGGTGGTGTTCATTTCTGGGATTCTCAAGCGATGAAGTTTACAGCAGTTCAACTCGCAAACAGGGATGATAATGAGGAGACCGATAGCGGGAGGTCTGTTACGCTTACAGACGTTCGTCTCAGTAATTATGTGACAGTCTAATTATGGCTTCGAGTCAGCCAAGTCAGAAACGTCAAGATCCTTCTGAAAGATGTCAGCACCGAGCATCTTGATTCATTCGTTACATCCGTTGAACAAAAGCGATATCAAGTTGTTTTCGGAATGATCTTTGTGACTTCAGAATCTGAATATGTTGGCAGGAAGTATACAAGCCTTCTGTAGAGTTGATCTCCCTTCTTTCTTCGGTGATTTAAACTTGTCTGAGAACTTAGTCTTGATCGCTATAAAGTTTTGTAAAGTGTCTATCTTCTTTTATTATTCTTACCTAACCTGGTTCGAATGGGTTATGTACCCTAGTTCAAAATAGGCATTAGTTCTAATTCAATTCCAAACTTGTATAATATTTTGCTATAGTTAGTAATATTGGAATTACTTGATTAGATTCTATCCTAATTTAATACACGTGTGCTGAGGTAAAAATATATATCTATAAGTGAATAAGAATTTTAAATAACCTGAACTGACAACGTATAATGTATCATGATTGACACTGTATACTGTATCGTGTTGTATGCGTTGATAATTTTGTATAACTGCCTATACCCGTTTTCCCCTTTTACTCGACTTTTCTTTTGTATGACCATTCTTTCTAAGTGTCATATACCGCTCTTTTCTTTTCTTTGGCACGAACACTTTCGTCTATATCAGTCCACATTGACACTTCTCCCTTCCTTTCCCCCCATTTTTGTCGACATTCCCCACCAATTGTGGGAAGGTATGAAATGGTTTGTCGTTTGATGAAGGTTGGGATGCAATACGTGACATGCTGACTTTCATTGGGCGGCAAACTATTATCTATCATCTCATATCTGGGGGTGGTGTTTTGGCAGAATTCTTTTATCCTTCTTCCTTGTGTCTTCTTTTCCCCCATTTGTTTTGTCGACATTGCTCACCAAGTGTGGCAAGGTAGGAAATGGTTCTTTGTGTGGTAGAGGTCTGTATGCAATAGATTACATCCTGGAATTCAATGGAAGTCAAACTATTATCTACCTTGTCATATTTGGGGTGGTTGCGTGGTCAGAATTCTTTCCTCCTTCTACCTCTTCCTTCGCTTTCCCCCATTTTTGTGGACATTCCTCACCACTTGTTGGAAGATAGGAAATAGTTCATCATCTGGTGGGGGTCGGGATGTAATAAATGACATCCTAGACCTCATTCGGTTGCAAACTATTATCTATCTTTTCGTATTTGTGGTCGTTGATTTGTGACATTTTCTTTCTTCAACGAGTAAAAAAAATGTCACAACACAGAAACACTACCACCTACACGCTGACTAGGTTAGTGTGTAGTTTTTAGTGTTTCTGTTACTCAAAAAGGGTAGCATACCATTTTGATAGGAGAAAAACTCAAACTATAACCAATATGTGTCATAGGTAATGGTGATAGAATGTTTCTTTCGCTAATATTTAAACATGTAACACGATTCTAGTATGATCATTATTTATGATAGAATGAAATAATTGTTTTATAAAGTAACCGAATGTCTACAGTTTCAGTCACAATTATTGGAGACAAGCTATACTATTTGAAAAGTTATATAACTACTCATTGTAGTTATAGTGATTAGTGTTTAATGCCGTGTGCATAAATAGAGGCACCTTGAAGATAAAATGACGGAAAAAATTAAAATAGCAGTTCTAGTTGTCTTTAACGTGATGAACATGATCAGGACCGGTATCAACAAAAAGTTCTTGACAGATTGCAATAGGACATAAAAAACTAATCTCCAAAGTTTGGGAAGAAGTTGCAGCCGCATCAGCTCTCGACTTTCTGTTTTGCACGTGAGCGCAATTTTCAGTTCTTGGATTATTCATTTTGTCGTTACCAGAAGATATGTCTCCAGGGAATCATGGAAATCATTAATTTATCTTTTAATGCACCAAGGGGTAGCTACAATCCATGCATTATTTTCTATCCATCACTTGCTGTGAATTTATGTGAACAATTGGCACCATATTTTAGAACTTGATCCTTAGATACCGAAAGGAAGCCCTTTCCATATGTTTTTGTAATTGAATGAGTCCGATCGAAATTTCCGTAAATCAATGTTCCGTAGTGATCGCCAATGAGGAAACCTTACTCAATTGTGATTTCTCCAAAAAAACCCAGACAAGCTTCATCATGTTTGAATGTAGATGGTTTCATGGAAAGATCTAGTTCCCCTGCTTTCATTGAAATCAACATATGCGTAAGTATTCCATCAAGGGCTCGCTTCCGTGATATTTTCCACTTGTTCCATGGTATGGGAGCACCGTTGATATACAAAGATGCACCCCGAATGGCTTGTGCAATAAAGTGACGAACGTGCTTAGGGAATGTCTGAACTGTGGGAATTTCAGAAGGAATATTCCATACGCCCCATATTTTATTCACCGCAACGGCTCCCAGCGCTCCCAAATAGTATTGTGCAGCAAGTACGTCTTTTTCCGTGCCCTCAATGTCGGATTCATAGTTGAGTAACTGACGAGCAAAAACTTCGACTAGTTGTGCCCAAAAACATTCCAAACAGTTATCATCCATATCACCACAGGCAAATTTCTTATGTTCTGGAAGAAGCATACATGCAATTGCCACAGAGAATGTACCAGCGCATGGATCCACAACCAACTCACCAGGATGGGTAA
>JAULBU010019258.1:0-19900 GCA_032358235.1 Odonthalia washingtoniensis | reverse complement strand
GCCCGTATCGTCACGGACTCGCGCTCGTGCAGACCGAACATCGCTGACTGTAGCCAGTAATCCAGCTACGTTCACCTTTGCTCACCGACAGTCCTTACTCACGCTCAACGACCGTCTTTACTCGCGCTCACTGACCGCCCATACCACGCTTACCGACCATTTTTCCATCAGAGCTCGACTTGTGCATACGTTCTGACTCACGACCACCGATCATCATGACCTCGATACGCACATACGACCTACCCTACAGTAACCCCGCCTTGCACGTCATTAATAAGATACACGTATAGTATCTCGCCATACGCGGCTAAAAAATCCTAGCCTTCTTGACACGTGGCATGAAGGCTACACGTGTCGTTGATTGTACACCATTAAGCCTCAGTTGATTTGTTATTTACGAATAAATAGACAGTATTTGCAACTACGGAACATTCTGCTGCTGCTCGTTCACCGTCATTTTTATTCTCCAGTTTCCTGTTGTGGACGTTTCTCAGACACCAATAGAATCTTCCTTTGAATAATCTAGGTCCTTGTAGCGCTCCTTTTCCGATATATGTAGTATTCTTTACCGAACATGCGTTTCCTGCTTTTCCTCTGTCTTTCAAGTTGAATGTTGGGATCAATTGTGACACCGCTGATAGCTCTTGTAGCTTCATGATAAGAGTTGAGAATGAGTGCTCTTGCGAAGACAAATTTATTGTTCGTATTATCGGTTTGTACAAACGTTATAAACCTCTAGTGAGTATTCCCCATTAATGCGCCTCAAACACTTTGTAGTCTGTCCCATCCAATGCAGTCAATATCTGAGGAGATAATTCCTCATTGTATAGCATCTGCAGTATGTAAAGCAATTTTAAATGTCATTTCCTTCTGGTGGTAATGTGTTTTTTGAACCAGGTTGCTCACCTACCAAAAATGTGGAAATAGGAAACGTGTCCATATTTGACAAGGGAAAAATGAAATATATATATATATATAAAGTCTTGAAATTTTTCTCATCGTTCTCAACAACTGCTCCTGTAGCTCAGTTGGTTTGGGCGCATACGCCGAATGAATTTTTACCTGCAACACCCAGGGTACTGCTTCATACAGAGCGCTAGCTCTACATGATAGAGGTCCTGAGTTCGACCCTCAGCAGGAGTAACCATTTTTAATATATATTTCCTTGTTTTCTCAGATGGGCCGTTACCATTGCCCACACACTCCTTTTGAACGAGCTTCTTCCATTTCGTACATTCCAATGACGGACCGAATCTATGAAGAACAGTACTATCTGCTTATTTTTTAGAAACATCATCCATCCAAATGAAGTAACGCTGTGATGTTCACCGTTCGAACATTAAATCTGTACAACCTGGGACACGAAGTGGTCTGTCAAGTATCGCTTTGGAGGGGGGGTTGTTATCAAGTTTTGTTACTTTAGTTGTGGGTGGGTTTTGATGTAGTTGTGATAGGTTTGGCAATGTATTTTGCAGCTGACGTTTTTATGTATTGTGTTGTATAGGTACCTGCTACACGGAATGTGGTTGATACTGTTGCAGGGGATGGGACATATTTTGAGGAGGTTGGCAGTGCGATGTATTTGTTGCTATTTTTGAGCTTGTCGATGTGGCGAAGAACATTAGACTGTGTTCACAATAGTTCTAGAAGAATAGAATACGATGTATCATAATTAACACCACGAGATGTTGCGCTGGGTGGTGGAGAAGAAAAAGAAATGCGGCGTAGTTTTAGGATGACCTGTAGAAATGTCTACCCAGTTGGTTGATGAGAAATAGGCAAGAAAATATTCCGAAACTTCTCTTTCCATAAACGTTTGCTTTTCTTTGAATGGAATGTAGAACGGAGATAAACCAATCGTTTGGACCAATAGAGGAACAAAGGAGGCGCAATATAGGCTTATGAAATGAATCCAAAATATGCATCTTGTCACCACATGGATTTCTTCATCCATAGGGCGTTGTTGAGAGAATATTTCAAAGGACACTCCAACGTTTCGAAATGTTTGTATGCATCACACTGTATCGTGTGAGCATGTAAACGTTAAACATGTTCTGTACAGAAGTAGGATCTGGCCCATGATCAGATATTGGAAGATGTGCTTTGATTACTATTCAATTTTCAAATGTGACTATGTTAATTCTTGTTTGAATGGTCGAAGTTCTTGTCGAAGAAGCCATATGAACACTTCCCATACCCGTGACCAATTTCACTTATCCATGTAGTAGGGCATCTAGATCAAACATTCATTACACGAATCGCGTGACTTAGATATATGTTAACTTTCCCATCCCCCCAGAGCGCACCACTGATCCTGACCCATAACAATAAACTTACCCAGTAGCCTCCTGCTGTAGACTATTTCGACTGGAATATACTGTACTGTCACGTTAGAAACGACACCTACTCAACATGGATAGACACCCTTACAGTGCCACGAGGGACAGAAGGATTACACTATGACAAAATGGCGGACACAGAACCACGCGAATAGAAACACGGCGCGACACGTCGGATATAACAAGAGATAGAATTGTAATATCTAAGTGAACAATTAGTATCAAATCCTCGGCTATTAGCGGAAACACATTACACGCATTATTATCATTCAATTTGACCTCAAAAGTAGTATTCATACCGTCATATGAACCAGGACGATGAATTCAATAAAGAAGACAGACATTATATTACAGACAACCAGAACCCCAGCATCAAGCTACATCTAGTAACTATCTCAACCTTATCGAAAGGTAAACCGGGCTTAGATATATCTAACCGAAAACGCGCCTACGGACTGGTCAACACCAGTGGCCAGGAGCAGAGACAATATCCACGAATTAAAGCGTGCCCGATTGTTTGTCGATTGCGTGGATTCTACGGAGCACCAACCCTGCTTCAACCCAGAGAACTCGCAAAGTTACTTAGCCGTATCAGGGATCCGGTTTACCCCGCTCATCCAATGACAGCGGTAATTGCGAAGTAACCTTATTCACTGAATCTTATTCTATATCCACATATCGAGGTTTTATAATAAATTCGCGTGTAACATACTTTCGAGTACTTATCCTCGGCTATTAGGTTGCATTTAGACAGTTTAAACTTCGGATAGATCAAAGAATGACTTAGAAAAATACGAAGCCAGAGAGCAGGAATACGAGGATATAGAGCGACCCACCTTCCAGAACGTCAGTACGACATAAAGCTTGCTGTCCTGGTAGTGCTGAAGGCGGGGAGCCCTAGGGCTCCCTCCTCCTTCAGCACTACGAGATTCGGGTGGAGCTTCAAGCAGTGGAAATAGGTCGAGATAGATGGTCGCGGACTCGGAAGCGGGAACACAAGAGGTAAGACTCAGACCGAATTATCCAACTCTATTAGAACCAGACCCGTCTCCTTTGGCAAACCCTGGTACGGATACTGAAAATTTTCCGTCTCCGGCAGAATAGATGATGCAGGAGGATGAATCTCCAAATTTATCCGACGGTCCTGATCCTATTGCTGCCGATGGAACGGAAACTGAAATGAATCAGTATGCCATAAAGCTAGCTAAATACTCGGACGATTTGCTAGACGTTTTTATTGAAACAGGTCTTAAGGGAGAATCGTTGTGGTTGGATTTTATCACATACTCCAGGCCACATACGATAAGGACTTGGAGTAAAAACACTTTGATATCCTGGGCAGAATTCCTCACCAAAAGAGAGATTTATGTAGAAAAGGGAAGGAAAACATCGAAGACACACGCACTGATCGATGTCCTCTACAGATAAGAGCACGTCGACTCTAAATTACGTCAGGAGGTCGCAGAAGGGCTGAGAAAAATAAAATAGACAGAGAAAGGAGACGGTAACAAAAAACTACCAGAGAAACCAACGAAGCATTTCGTGCACCCAGACAGGATGTGGAACCTTAACCCGGATGCAATGATAGTGCCGGGCCGCGAAACGATAGAAAAGGGTTTCGCCCTAGACCCTGGATACTTGCTGGAAAAGCCATCATGGTCCCCTAAAATTACACAACAGAACCAGCCGCCAGAGAAGCCATTCGATTGCACTAGAACCCCACAGGGAAGTGAGCGTTTCCCAAAAAGGTCAGGATTTAAACCTCCAGATGATGATGACCATCCCAACGATTTGTCAGACGGAGGCCACGATGACAACGACAGGAAACGCTCACCCGGGAGGACTCCGATACTACCAAGGAGACCACTAAAAAGGAACCATACTCCAGAGACAGAGAAGATGACAGCATGAGGGAGGAATACAGGCCGCCTGATAAAATAGCACTCCGTATTAGCGGACTGATGCGAGCCTCCGCCGACAAACCCACCTTCTGGGGTAATTGGAACGAAGACCTTGACAACTGCATCAACATCTTCGATACGCTGGCCAAAATGTGCGAAGTCGATGAAGCCCAGAATTTAAAAGCAGTGCCCGTCATGGTCTCCGGCGACACACTAAAGGTCTACGCAAATAACGCAAGGGATTGTGTAGAATTTGAAGGGGCAATGAAAGTGCTGCGCGATTGGTACAACTCGGATGATAAGAAGGCGAGAATTCTTACGAAATGGAAGACGATGACGCTAACTCAAGCCATGGCAGACGACCCTTATGAATCCGAAGTGACCGTTTTTAGGAAATTCGTAGCTAAGTTGATTTCCCTGCAAGACCAGCTCGACGCTACCTATCAAACTGACAGATTTTTGAGGGACAGGCTCCTAACGGCAGTCAATCTCACTGAAATACAGTCCACTTTTAGAGATCGTATGCCTCGTAATTCGGAACAGGCTATGAATCGCGTTGCAAATCAGCTGAGTGATAAAAAGAAGTCGTCAGATGGAAATAGTGCATGCATTCTTATGAGTGAAGACCAAGATAATTATAGCTTGGGAAAAACCTTCGGCGGTGAAGCCAAGAAGGATATCAAGAAACCATGGTCAAATCAAGGAGGAAATAAAGGGAGGGCACCTGCAAGGAAACGCCTGTGTCCTGAATGGATGAAAAGGGGTGAAGGGCTGCTTTCTGTGCGGTGAGGATCACTACGCCAATAACAGGAACAGAGGAGAGGAGGTCAAGAAATCTGTGAACAAATTAAAGGAAAAGCACCCTCGGGATCTCCTCACCGTTAAATATCTAGCTATGGTTCTGATGATGGCTGAATCGGATGAAGGAATGAATATTGATGATGAAGATGGATCAGGATAGGCAACCGATGACGACGACAACGTGAAAATCAATCTTTCATTAATGACAGAGGAAATGGCAATATCCTTAGAAAGTTCCCTATCGAACAGCACATTTTCTCATGGGAGGACATATGATAAAGATACAGCGACCGCTCTCGCCACCATGAACCAACATCTGAAAAAAGAAAGCGATGCATCTTTCAACGGAGTGACCATTGACACTGGGGAGAATTGCAGATCGTTAATGTGCGAAAGTCAATACAGGCCCTATGAAAAAGAATTCGGGAGAAGGATTCCCATAAGTTCACTCGAGAAGAAAGAGTTGGGAGGAATTGGAGGCTATGGATCAGTGATTGGTGATTCAATGACCAAGATCCCTTTTCTAGAGCCCGGCATTATCATAGACGTCAACTTCGCTACCTTGAAAGACTACTGCCAATAACTCTTGTCGAAAAAAGACATGATTGAGAACGGTCTCGACATTTCCTCGCAAGGCAGATATTTGCACGTTGGTAATTGTCGACTGTCGCTGACGTTCGAAAACTACCTCTTCGTACACAAGTAGACAGAAGACACTACGCCATTCGTGCTATACACCGAAGATGAGTTGAGCACGATCCATAGAAGCTTCGATCATCCTTCAGATAGAGCGACGCATTCCCTTCTCCAGAGAGAAAAAGACAAGAAGTTGGATCGTGATGTCGAATCTGAACTTGAGAAAATTGCGGAGGATTTCCAGGTTTGCCAAAGGTACTCATCACCTTGAGGAGATTCAAGCTCTCTGTAGTTACCGAGGAGTTCCGGTTCAACAACCGAGTGGTGGTAGACACGATGTTCATAAATGGCCAAGACGTGATCCACCTTGTCGACGAATGTACCAAATTCACCGCGGCCGCTTTTCTGAAAGATCAATCTTCAGCGGAGATATGGGAGTCAATAACCAGACTATGGTTCCTAACGTATATGGGACCGCTAGACTTCCTTGCGGTGGATCAGGGCTCTGCATATATCTCCCAAGAGATGAAGAAGAAAATCGCAGCACAAGGTATAATATTAGAGGAAGCTCTAATAGAAAGCGCGGGTCCGATTGGTATTGTCGAGACGTATCATGGACCACTCCGAAGTTCATTCACAAAGATCCGGTAGACGCTGACAAAGGATGTCGTGAACGATTCAGACGGCTTGTCGATGGCTGTGTTTGCATGCAATTCAATGATGGGACTGGACGGATTTTGCCCGATGTTGTTGGTATTTGGCGCGCTAACTCGACCAGAAAGGACTTCATCTTCTCCAACGCAAGTCGAATGGCAGCGAGCTATAGAAGAAGCCAAGAAGTAGTTGACATGGGACAAGCAAAACGGTGTGTCGCATTCGCCCTTCGAAATCTGGGAGGCCCAAAGGGGAAGGAAATATCCCAAAAACTTCGAGATCTACCATCTGGTGCACCCGTCTTGATATAAAGGACTTCCATGAAAAATTGGGAATATCCCTTTAGGTTCATCTAGGTGGAATGGGAAACCGCAGTCATCCAACTAAACAGAGGAAGAAAAATCTTCAGGACCACCTGTGTTAAACCATGTGTTCCTTCGAAATTGAGCAGGAGCATCGACAAAGATGGTACAAGTACGGGGCCACGTGACTGCAGCTTAATAGCCGCAATACAAGAAGGCAGTATATCGGAGGAAAGAAAGGAGGTAGATCTCGGTGACACACCACGTAATTACGTGGTGTGTCGCCGAGATCTGCTTGATCCATTTCTCACCTTCACCTTAAGGTGAAGGTGAGAAATGGATCACCCGAAGAAGTGGCTTTCGCGAAATCTAGATGGGAGTAGCTTGAAGGTTTCGTGAACGATGATACCATCAATAAGGTGAAGGAATCAGGAATCAAAGAAGGAGGACGCATATTCGGTTCCAGGTTCGTCGACGAGTTGAAGAAAGTTGGGGACATATTGTAAAAGAAATCCAGATTGATAGCGCAGAATTATGCACATGTTGGATCAACGTCTATAGCAAATAAGGCGCCGACTGTTCAGCGTTTTTCGCAACGGGTATCTCTGTCCATAGCAGCATCGATTCCAAGGTTGAAGACGTATACTCGGGACATAACCCAAGCGTACATCCAGTCTCATACCCAACTCGAAAGAGATGTTTACATACGTGTACCGCCAGAACTTGAGTTGCCGCCGGGATACATCCTCAAAGTCGTCAAGCCTTTGTATGGAATACCCGAATCGATATTGCATTGTTACTTAACGTAATTGACGCACCAACTCGAGACAATTAGCATGAAACGTGTCAATGTTGATCCATGTGTTTTAGTATGGCGAAGAAGAGGGATGTTAGAAAGACTCATTCTGCTGCAAGTTGACGACTCCTTGGGTATGGGCAGCGAAGTATTTCTGAAGAAGAAGAGCAGGCATCGAAGAAGTTCAGATGTAAATCAAGGGAAGATATCCAAGAAAATAGGAAATCATTCAATGGTATAATGATTAGAAAGAATAAAAATTTTACTTACAAGATTACTCAAGAAGAAAAGATAGACCGACTGAAGATTCCAGAGACCCAGGACGACGTCAACAGCCATAGAGCATTGGCGTAATATGTTGGAGTAAACGTCCGACCGGATGTGTGCGCCGCCGTAGAACTGATCGCATATGGGAGTAAGCCAAAAAACGAAGACGAGTATAGAATGTTGAAGAGAAGCATAAAATACATGAAAGAAACTAAAAAACAAGTCCTGAAATTCGTTAAGTTAAACCTGAAGAAACGAGGATAGTGCTCACAACAGATGCCTCATTCACCAACGCAGAGGGTTTAAAGAGCCAGCTCGGATATGTGTTAATGATGGTGATGATATGTAACATAGTACATTACGGGAGTAATCGATTCCAGAGAATAGCACGCTCGGTCATGTCTGCCGAGGTACATGCATTGATGTTGGGATTCGACTATTCCTTCATGGTGGAGGACTTTATCGAAGAAATTCTCGGGAGTAAATTTATGTTGGAAGCACTAGTTGATAGGGAAACAGTCTTCAACGTTATAGAAAAGGACGAACAAACCACGGAACGACGTCTGTAGATTAGTTTTATGGAGCTGCGGCAGATCTATGACTTGGGAGAATTAGATAGAATGGCCTGGATTCCTGGTGACCAAACCCCTGCTGATTCCGTTACGAAGCCGATGATATCATTCAAGTGTCCACTCTTCAAGATGATGCAGGATAACCGATTTCTGATCAAACCCCAAGGATGGGCCGTGGCGTCCAAAATAAAGTTGGTGGAGTGCCGAATCTAAGATTCGATACGATGACGAGTTAGAACGACACGGAGCTGATGATTATAATGTGGCTATTGCTGATGATGAAGATGTTGCTTGTGAGATGAAGTTGATAACGCTGATGAAGATGTTGCTAAATGATTATGATGATGAAGACGATTGCTGATGATGATGTTGCTACATGATTGATGATGATATTGACGATGATGATGTTGATAACGAAGATGACGATGTTGTTAATGACGATGATGTTTCTAATGACTATGATGTCGCTGAGGATGATGTTGCTAATAATGATGGTAGCGCTGATGATGTCGCTTGCGTCGATAATGATGATTGACGACGACGCTGAGAACGATGACTACATGATAAGGGAAGGTGCGTAAAGATGCAAGAAAATCCTACGATGGCCAGAGTGGTACGGACACGCATGCATGGAAGGAGGATGATTGTGGAGGAGAGTAACCCGAGGAGGTTAAAACTGTCGAATGACACCGATGTAGCAGAAACTGATGTATACTAGTCGGTGTACAATCACCAGCTGGGAGTAGTATAGCGCCACGTGTAAGAGTGTGGGTGGTCCTGTAGCGGATTGATTTCGAATTGTGTAAGTGAGTGTACTATGTGGATTTGAACGTAGCTACTTTAATGTGGGTAATATATGTAGTTATAGAGGTAATTGTCTGTGGAAAGAAAGTGATGGGATGGAGAGAAAGTGGGTGTAGTTATGGTTATGAAGAACAGTGAGGACTGCAAAATGGGAGGAACAAGGGGGAAGAACAAATGACACAATTAGTTTCTAGGACAGGATAATCTAACTCGTATCAATACAAGGTTGGTGAATTTGTGACGGGAGGTATCAATGCCTGGATGTCGGTGTCAACTATTTAACGTAGTTTAATAATTGAAATGAAAAGTGAAGAGAGTAAAAGTAAAGAAGAGAATGCTTCTAGTGGTATTCTTATGTAGAAGAACAATGCCAAAAGCGGAAACCTCGACAAATATCAATTTGTTAGCTTGAAGCGTAGAGACCAGAAGATAGAGGATACACGTGTTAGCTTGCCATTATTCTGGCTTACACGCTTCAATGAAGCGTGAAAGCCAGAAGATGTACACGTTGTCTTGAAGCGTCTAATCCAGAAGATACACGTGTTGATACATAGCGGATAGTTGAGTCATTTTTTGATCCAAGATTCAAGATATTGCATTGTGTTACCCGTTATTTAGTGTTGGTATTTATCATTTGGTGGTAGCATCTGAAGTCGTACTTCGACAAAAACATGGACGCCCGCAATGGAAAACGAAATGCGTACAAAAGGGTACAAACCATAGTGTGCTTGCCATACAAAATTGCACAACCCATAAAACGCGAGCGGTTACCCAAAAAATGCGTATTGCCATACGTGTAGATGTAGAAGTACAGTAGAGCAGTGAGACAAGAAGGTATTACATGCAAGAGGATGATTTCCACCGACCACAGTGCCCATATGCACTTAGCGAATGCCAGGTAGGACGAACGGAATGTCCTGTACTGTCACGTTAGAAACGACACCTACTCAACATGGATAGACACCCTTACAGTGCCACGAGGGACAGAAGGATTACACTATGACAAAATGGCGGACACAGAACCACGCGAATAGAAACACGGCGCGACACGTCGGATATAACAAGAGATAGAATTGTAATATCTAAGTGAACAATTAGTATCAAATCCTCGGCTATTAGCGGAAACACATTACACGCATTATTATCATTCAATTTGACCTCAAAAGTAGTATTCATACCGTCATATGAACCAGGACGATGAATTCAATAAAGAAGACAGACATTATATTACAGACAACCAGAACCCCAGCATCAAGCTACATCTAGTAACTATCTCAACCTTATCGAAAGGTAAACCGGGCTTAGATATATCTAACCGAAAACGCGCCTACGGACTGGTCAACACCAGTGGCCAGGAGCAGAGACAATATCCACGAATTAAAGCGTGCCCGATTGTTTGTCGATTGCGTGGATTCTACGGAGCACCAACCCTGCTTCAACCCAGAGAACTCGCAAAGTTACTTAGCCGTATCAGGGATCCGGTTTACCCCGCTCATCCAATGACAGCGGTAATTGCGAAGTAACCTTATTCACTGAATCTTATTCTATATCCACATATCAAGGTTTTATAATAAATTCGCGTGTAACATACTTTCGAGTACTTATCCTCGGCTATTAGGTTTCATTTCGACAGTTATTGGATGGACGACCTCGAGGAGGGCGTATAGCTACAGGATGTTTACATTTTCCCAGTAGCAACCAAATGAGCGGCTCCCAACAGAACACTATCGACATCCTTTTGTAAAGGAAGTACGAACGGAACTCCCTCATATTGTATTCTCCAGAATGGGATCAGGTAGCGTTTTACAATATACTTATGTATATTCAGAGATCCAGGTTTCTCAGGAATAACGGCAATGCCATGGTAACAAGGTAAACAAGTACCGTCGGAAGAAAAGCACAGCACTGTGGTACTGATGCAATACCACAAAGTTTGACTGTACGTTGGTTAGTTGCATCAACCTTGCTCATAACTGTGGCTTTCATGAGATCTGTTTCAGAGACATATGAAACAGAAAGCTAGTAGTCTCTGCATTTTGTTATGATACTCGAAATATGTTGTTCAATCTTTGGTGCGACAGACTCCGTACATAATTTTGCAGAGTGCTGGTGCTTTAAAAATGCATTTCGCTGTATATTTACAACCATGGTCAACATCATTTGCGTCAACATCATTTGCGGTTCCACGGATCCTATGTTGTTCTTCAGCGACACATTAATTTGACTCTCTGCCCCTTGCAATGTAAATATAAGATCTTCCAATGCTGAATATGCTCTGTACTTCTGATTCCTTAAATTTTCTTTGGGAGGCACGCTGCCTTTCTCCATATTGTCGTCTTGCTTGTTCAACCTTTTCAACACTTGGAGCACGAACAGCACTTTGATAAAGAGATAGAGCATTTTATTTCTCTACTCCAAGCTGTAGACTCATGTTTTTAACATGAATTATATCCATGAATATCTTAACTGACTCATAGTTGGCCTGTAACAAGTGTCGATGCTTTTTCCTAGTCGACGATAGTAGTACGTCTTTCTACATTAAAAGCAGCCACATTCTGAACCTCTTCGACAACAGTATCCCAAGTTTCTGCACTCTCAGTGGTAATAGAGTGATAGAACATAATTGGGACCAGATTATGCTTTTCATCGAAAACCATCACCTTCAAAATGGTTGTCTAATATTGAGTCCCAAGTCCCTGGCAATGGGAGGCATCTGCAGTAGACGTCATTCAACCAAACTTGTAGAAGTGTTCGGCTGTATTTGGTATAAAACGAAAGCCACTATAGTAATTGGTTTCATCCTTTATGCGAGAAACATCGGTAATATCAGTGCTGCAATTTGCATATTTTTCATTGAGTCCATCATTTTTTTGTTGATTGGAGATGAAAAGGCCTGGTTTCTTTCTGATGTTTTTCATATGCAACCCCGAGAATGAAAACACTTTAGCAGTGTGTTGAACATTACGTAGTAGTCCCGCGTAACCTTCCATTGATTCCATGTCCTCGTCTCTTGTACTTTGCATAATTTATATCAGCTATTTTAGCACGTTTGTGAAATGTCGTACATCAGATTGTTGGATAATGATGGTGGGACGGGGAACAGGGAGGGGAATGAGTGAATACACAGTTCCGGTAGGGATGGAACAAGGGTCTGTAGTGCAATTCGTTGTTGGACATGTGAATTTTTAGTGACTTTTGTCACAAAAAATACACATGTCCAACAACGACAAAAGTCACAAACGTCATATTATGTTTTTCTTTTGAGTAAGACCACATTTTAGGGTGGCCTCTCACAATCGCCACGTGTATTTCGGACAATATTGCTCATTACAGTGTATCGATAGCCACACTTCACTACCTTGTACAGTAACCTCCCCCGGGGGCCTCCTGGCAGTAGGTGGAGCCTACTTAAGAGGTTTTTTCGTGTATCTCTCTCCAATTTTAATAAATACAAGAACTTGCGAGACTTCAATCGCCCCCTAACTTGCGTTAATGATCAAATATGAAGCTATTTAGGCTACGGTAAGTTATCCTCCTTGCGCGTGAAATTCATCCCGACTTTACTTACAAGCGACTGTCGATTCGACAAAAACAAATCGAGGTTGTTGCCAGCGTTCGGGTGAAAATAATTGAATAGAGTGCATACCAGATAATAAAGAGAATCATTAGTACACGAGATCTGAAAACGAGAAGGGGAACAATAGGGAATTTACATACTTGAGTGAAGAGAAAAGAGGAACAATCGGGTGACGACGAAGGATCATGATGAAGTAGCAGTTGTAATAACAACAGACGGGATGAGGGTGATGTGGTTTGCACAACATATGGAATATGGGGACAGCATTAGTTTCACCAGACACAATAAAGTAGGGTGATGATAAATGTAGTAAGACAAGGGATCATGTTGTATAAAAACAGGGGGAGGGCAACGATGTGTTTACACAACACAGATGGGATCCAGCACCATCAACATGAAGAACGCAGAAGAACAACGCCATCGCCGAAGAGAAGGAAGAACAAAGCCGCCATCGAAGGAAAACAAAGTAGGCATCACCACATAAGAGGGTGATAACGAATTGAGAGAGAGGAAATTGTAGCTTATGCGAGAGGCCGCGCACTGGGTAGCACACAAGAGGAAAACGAGGGTACACTAATTAGAGAAATTACCTTACTGTATTTACAGAAGAAATGATAGAAATTATTGACGCCATAACCTACAAGGATAGATATCAATGACACGGAATAATTGACACTGTATCCTACGCACTCCGCTTTTGGGTGTTTTCCCCCATACACATGTGGAAAGATATCAATGAAACCAAATCATTGTCACTGTATCCTTCGCACCCCCTTTTGGGTGTCTTCCTCCCATACACGTGTGGACAATGCAGTAGCATCTACACAGTCCCCGCATTTACTGACACTGGTGTTTCGATACACGTGTCACCGCTTTACTACGCGAAATCTCAGTATACCTACTGAGCTCCAGCGTGGAGATGAAAAGCAAGGAGAGAAATACAGACATTTTACAGATTAAACAATTGAGCACAATTTACGATACGTCGAGAGACTATTTTGAGAAAAGGGAGACCGGATCCAACGTGCCTTCGATTTAGTAACGATCAAAGCAAAGAGCAAGAGGAGACGTAACTGTTTTCTTGTCAATCTTACAAAAGGGATTGAAGAAGGGAGTAACACACCTTCCATCCAGAGTTCGCAAAGATACTTTACTGTATCAGGATAAAGGGTAACTTATTCGAGAACAGGCCACCTAATTCGCGATACGACCGCGGACATTTCTGGTACTACACCTAACGGCACTACTCGAATCAAATTCCACCTGAAGCGCAACTTCGACTTACGGCTAGATTCGGCAGCGACGTCTCGGTTCGGCGCCATTGTACCACAATTGTTCGGCTGACTATTCCCATCGACTCACTTGCGAGCATCTGTATCGACTCCTGGCAGAATCCCAGACTACTGTCTGTCTGGATCACTTCCCTCCTTTTTGAGTCGTATTAAGACAACTGTCTCCGCTGCTTCATTCATCTATCGCCACCTAATACAGTTCAATCTCTTCCTCCCCTCTTTGGATTGCATTGCACTAAAGTGGTCCCATGGAACAAAATTTGTTCCGTCTTGTTAAAAACTCGTTATGTCTAATTTTGGTACAGTGACGTTAGATACATTTATGAAAAGCTGCGGCTACTGGCTATTAATTTAACGAAACAGAAAGGAGTAGAAACCAATAGGTTTCCAGAATTTTTATTTATATTTCATTGTACCGTCTTTTCTGGTTATCAGAAAATCTTCCCGTTTCTGAGATACAGACAAACCGATTTTTTTCAGATGGTAAATGAAAATGAAAAATCGTTTTGTTTTCTTCATCTGTATCTCAGAAAATTCTTTTCATACATGCTCAGCCATTTTTATCGACAAAACTTGCCGTCAATTTAATTCACCTCTAACCCCTCTACTAGAGGGTTAGAGGTTATAGGTCCATTGATATGGTGGAGTCGTGTAGTACCCGACTTCACCATATCAATGGACCTATACCACATCCTTTGCGATGAAGAGGAGTCTCAGGCACTTGGCCTGAAGAGAGAAACGCTTCATGGAGTAGCTTCAATGATTCATGATTTTTAAAGATGGATCCTTCTTTTCTTTTCGGATATCAGCATGTAAGAAACATGTCATTACATGCTGATAATTGTGGAGGTCAACATAAAAATCAGTTCATAATGTTTTACTTTACTTGGAGGATTATAATGAGCTATGAGGACTGTATAAATATGTTGTTTCTTGTTTCTGGGCATACCAAGAATACATGTGATAGCGCGTTAGGACTAGTAAAACGGCGCCTGAAGCAAATGAACGTTACTTGTCCAGCAGGGATGATGCGCACTATACATAACAGCACTTTGAATAACTATGTAATATGTGCATTAGAGATACGTCGGTTGGATTGGAGAGGATTTCTTTTGCGATTTTTTAAAATCCCTTCCATGTTTCGAATAAGAAAGTATGATAGGTTTAATTTCGACAAGGATTATCCTGTAGTACTACAAGTTAGAGATTTAAACACTTCTACATCATGGAAGACGTTTCTCTCCCAAAGAAGGTAGTAGAACTCGGCTTTGCCAGGTCGTTTTCAGAGCAAGCTCTAAAAATCTCGGACATTGAGGCCAAGATTACTCCTCTTTGTTATTTTCGTTCTCTAAATGAAGTGAATAGAGAGGTTCATCTTGTAAAGAATGTATTAGATAGGTACTAGGATGATAATGAATCAATGCGGAAGTCATACTTCCGGAACGGCGTGAATTGGGTTCTGAGTCCCGAGGAAAAATAGTTTCGTAGGTTCATAAATAGTAACTAAGTTTCATTTTTGAAAATTGCATGTAACAGCTGACAGCAGGAGGCGTTTTCTAGATATTTTTCAAAAATATGCAAAATTAAAGTTTTATATCGTATCTTTTTTCATCCAATTAGCCATAGCGAGTTTTAAATATGAACAGTGACAAAAATTCGTTACAAACATTTATTGCAGCTCTCAATATTTTAGAAAGGAGATTAGTTGTTAGAGCACCGCCACAGCGGGAGGTATCCACGTCTCTATTTTAAGAAATAATTACAGATTTTGAAATATGGAATGCTTTGATTTGCTCAAAAATTCTGTAATTTATTCCATATTTTGTCGTAAATGTTACTTTATTTTGTATAGTTTATAGGGACGGGTGGTCCACCGCAATCATTGACTTTATTTCTGCCAATACACCATCATCAAAACGAGATGGATCATATCGATCAGCAATTCACTTTGTCCGATGAAAGTTCAGATTCCGACGATCAAGATGATGAAATAGAGGAACTAATATCTCCGGAAACTTGCGATGTTCTTGCAGGAATTTGTCATTTGACGTCACATGCTAGTAAAAAAAGAAAGAGAGGGGGTTCTGCAGTTGGAAAACAACCAAATAAACGTAGGAAATTCAATAAAGCAATGAAAACATTCAATGAAATGTATTTTGACGCGAATGCTATCTATGATGAATCTGATTTTGAAATAAGATTTAGAATGCCAAGGGCTTTATTCAAACGAGTTTTCAGAGGTTTGGACGGAAGGGGGATAGTTATACATCTAAAAGCTGCATTGAACAAAGGAGAAATACATACTAGAATGAGAATAGTCGAAGCACTTCGTATTCCAGCATATGGATGGTCTTACGATACTGCAGACAAACTTTGTCAATTATCAAAATCATCCACAAATGTACCATTGATATTTTAACAGGAATAATAGAAGTTTATGGAAGTGAATATCTCCGTGTTCCAAACTAGTCTGATCTGAAACGATTATTAGCTCTAAATGCGGCAAGAGGATTTGCAGGGTGTTTAGAATCATGGGACTGTCAACACTGGCAATGGAAAAACTGTTCTATGGAATAGGCCGGTCAATTGAATGGAAAAGAAAAGAAACCCACAGATGTCCTGGAAACAATTTCAGACGGAGAATTATGGGTTTGGGGTGCACACTTTGGTTTCTCTGGAAGTTTAAATGACAAAAATGTACTAGATTGTTCTTCAATTGTTAAAAGAATTTTAAAAAGAGATATGATACAAGAAGTTTCATACAAAATCAACAACGAAAGAGAACTTTGATATTTTTTGGCTGATGGTATATATCCATCTTGGGCTATATTTGTTAAAACAATCCCAGAGGCAACTTCTAAGAAAAAAAAGTATTTTCTTCTTGTAAAGAAGAATTTCGTAATGATGCAGAAAAAGCAGTTGGTTTACTTTTTCCAATAAGGCACTTGCTTATTATGCCATGTAGATATGTGGATCAATCTTTTATCAAAACAGATATTGATGACTGAAATTATTCTTCATAATATGATGGTTGAATTAAGAAGAAACAATTACGAGAGTAGAATGTGGAGACGTTCTCTCACTACTGTGGGAAATAATATGGTTCTGGGCCGTGATGGTAATGAAAAACCACTCAGTTTGGAGAAGAGAAATGAAGGGGACACAAATTCACAATGGGCATCTAAAGTAATGTAAAGGGATGATGAGATTACAGATGAAAGCGAACATTTTAGTTTAAAGTTGGACCGTATTGATCACATTTTTGAAACGGAAAGTTCATAATAAACTTCAAATGAAGTTTAAGAAAGAAACATTCACTCAACTAATTTTGATTATCAGTAAAATTACCAATTTAGTTTTGTTGATCTGTTGTGTTTTGTTGATCTCTGTTGTATTTGAAGATGACCTGTGTATCAATACAACCTCTTCTGACATCCGTTCTCTTGCACGTCTAGTATAATTGCGACTAATTAGTCTAATAAATTCATCCCTTTCTATTTTATCTTCTTCTGATTAGTTTGGTGCCATTTAAATTACGCGCATTGCATTTTTCTTCTAGTAATTCTACTCTCCGGCTCATTGATTCTGCTATAATTTAACCATTCCTTGAGCTTTTAAAGCAACCAATTCAATTTCAAGATCATGTTTGGCTACTTTCCTCCCAGAATGTCCACCGTTATTTGTATACGGCGTTGACGATTCTGGCTCTACATCAGTCCCTACTTCAGATGGTGTGGCTGAAGAAGCAGCTGACAGGGTAGATGGTTCATAATGGTTTGCCAATGACATTTAACTAGTTTTATCTGATATATTCACGTCCAAGTTTCCCGTAACTTCTGCAATAGATCTGGATTTATTCAAAATATTAGGGGCGCTTTCATTTGCCATGTTTATAGTAGCCGAAAATTTTGGCTGTGTTCTCAATGTCTTGTACGCGGTATGGTTACACCATGCGCTATGTTCTATATCTTTGAAGTCATAAGACATTTAGCAAATTTAGCCAATATTAATGGCTACTTCCATTGATATGATTTGACTCTCAGGTACGCCCGTTGGTTCGGAAGCTGCAACAAGGAAAAACACCTTGAAACAATATCATTTGCGTATCACCAGAAGCAAACATTACACGCGGTAGGACGGGACCCAGATCTCCACGGCCACCTCCGGTGAGGGTATGCCTTCCCTCCGAGAAAAGAAAACTACAAAACAAACACATACACAAATAGAAAACGTATGAACCAGTCAATCTTCGAACCTGCGCACACAATTTGCAAAGCGAACATCGTCACCACTTCCCCAACACTTCAGGCCCCTAACACTTGAGAATGAGCAAGTAAATCACCCCGTAGCGATTTGGGGGTTTTTGTAGTATATGAACTCCTCATTAGCACTTCCTTGACTTGGCACCACCGTCCTGCGCTTACAGGTACATTGTCTATAGTACACCATTGTTTCTCCGATTCCGCAAAACCAGAGAGAGGCATGTTTGTTGCAAGAAAAGGGGGTGGGTAGGAAAAGAGAGGCATGCCGGTAGTTCTACACACAGCGCAACGGCAGCGCTCGACCTCCTTTTGTACTCGTGAAGTCAGTTCGCATTTTGCCAACGCACGCTAAAAGCGTGCCATGTTGAACACAAATCATTTTCACGTGGCATTGGTGGAGGCTTACATCATCATACACATCGTGTATGCCAGCTCGCCTGACCAACCTCGTTATCCATTGAAGGCTTGTTTTATTTTGCAAAAACACGTCCACACAAGATGAAACATCCATATCGAACCAACGAAGAGGGTATATCAGCACGACATGCCAGACGAGGTGATGGGCCTTCAGCATGACGGACTGGCAGCGGGTACCGTACCACCGGGCCTGAAAATACAGAAAGATGTGGTATAGCTCCTGACAGTGCGGTCAAAGTATAGCGCAGCCATTTCATCGCTGCGCGGACCCCAACTAAACCTCGCCAAACGCACCTCCAGAGGAGATCCCAGCAGAACTTGTTCCGTGTGTCACCCAATTCGGAGAGAGTGCGACGTATACTTCGCGCCACTTGGTTCCACAACTTGTAGCTCTAGGAGACATCTTGACATGGATCTCTTCAATACCACGGTGGGAGCTGCAGAGCCTTCTCCCTCTTGCGCGAAGAAGCGCACATGGTTTCCGCGCCCATACTATCATCGCATCCAATGGTCTATGGGAGAGGGAAGGTCGTTCCAGCGACCATACTTCACGAGGGGCACTTGAATTGCCTGACGTCCTTTGAAACCCGAAAAATGAGCCGTCATGACATTGCTATCCAACGTCACTGTCTCTGCCAACGATGACAATACGGAGCTCTCGCAGAGTCCTTTCATACAGTATGCAAACACGCAGCACGGCGCATCACGCAGCATGGATACCGATCCTGTTGCCATTCTTAACCCCCAAATATGCTGCACTGTTGTCGTATCGATCCAACAGCGTACCTTGCTTCGAGGTTGCGTTTCTTCTTCCCATCGTGCATACGCCCGGACAACGGCTAGTACAAGAGGGAAGTCAGAGAAAGGATAACCTATCACGGTCACTTGCATCGCCCACACCGCACTTAAGTATTGGGGCAAAGATGCACTTGATAAACTTCTCCTTCCTGTTTCACCCTCCCCGACCAACCAACCGATGAACACCACCAGGTTTGCTTCGGAAACTGAAAGCAGCGGCCTGCTTTCATCCTCGCAGAAACATACACACTCCTTCCACTGCGAGTTCCTACTCGCGGTTATTCGTGGACTCCATGCGTACTCAGGCAAGAGTTCCGCCAACCGTTGAAATCCAATAGACAGTGGTAGCGTTCCGATACGACGGAAAGATTCATCAGCAAGTCTCATTCTTGCTGCGGTACGCCTCCCTAGTCGAGGTTCACCTCCAAAAAAAGGAGCTTCCATTTGCTGTTGAGATTGCGATGTGCCGTCCATATCTCGTC
>JAULBU010019257.1:0-41465 GCA_032358235.1 Odonthalia washingtoniensis | reverse complement strand
GACATTGTTTTCGTTAAGCCATCAGCAAGGTTAGCTTCTGATTTCACCAGTCCAATGTTAGAAATACTACCAGATTTAAAGCCTTCTCTGGCAACAGCAACATATAGAATTAGCCTCTTCTCAGACGTGCGAGATCCTATTGATATAATGTCAACAAGGGATTTGCTGTCTGTAAAGAGGTTGAGGTTCATATGTTGCTTTGTAGGTTGATTTAGTTCGAATATGAGAGTGTAGGCGCATTAAAATATGCCGGAAAAGGCTATGACTTCAGCAGCCATAGCGGATCTACAGAGACTATTCGCTTTGTAAGATTTTAGCATGATCGGCAACACGGTATTCTTTTCATCAGTTAAAAAGATATTATGTCCCAGCTAGCTTGAAAGGTAGAGGTTTCATGCGAATGACACATAGATATATCCAATTACTTATAAAGTAGAAAGATACAAACTTGGGAAGGAAATATGGATGTAGTAGCGTTTTGCATAATTTGTTGCCCGCTTTATTTGTATAATAAATGTTGTGGGTAAGTTAGTATAAAGTTGTTCGGTGACTTGAGCTAATTTTGAAATTTATAAATGGGAGTAACGTTTTGTGGGTGATAACCAGGCAAGGCGCATACGAATAGATCGGAAAGATGAGAATGATGCATCGTTGTTGATATTATCGAGCTTCTGAAGGTAGTGTCGTTGTGTTTTTATTATAGTTTCGTTGTCTGAATGTTGGGTTCTAAATCCTGAATGGTCGCAAGGTATGTGCGATGATGGCTTCATTTAGAGCCGGCGCTCAGTTTTGAGTGAGCGTTGTTGGAACGAGGGTGTACCAGGTCGGAGCACGTCATCTACGTATGCACTGGAAAGACCGGAAAGCTTGTACTTGGCATGAATGAATTGAAAGGAAGGATCTGACTTAAGGTGTTGCATGTTGAGGTTTGAAGAATGATGAAGTTGGAGTGTGTGAAACCACATGTCTATAGAATTCGTTAGAGCATAAAATGGTTGGAGACTTTGGAGGAATTGGTAAGGTGAAATTTGCAGTTCTGGTACTGATATGTCAAGGAATAGTTCGCGTGCCAGCGTTATGGCGGACTGCAAATACGCCTGAGTCACATCAGATCTCCAGACTGGGAAACCATATATTGATGCCGAAGCCAGAAGAAGGCATATAAAAGAAGGTTGTGGGGTTGAAGATGAATGAACCATGAATTTCTTTAACTTGTTCTTGTGTCCGCCGATTACAAATCGGGCTTTGTGGAAGGTGGAACCATCAGTTGTGGATTTAAAAGCGAAGAAAAATATACCATACGCGATAGAATTTAGCATTTGGCAAGATGTCATTTGGTACAACTTTAAAAGTGCCATGTCTGATTAGATTATCAATCTCCAATTATTTTTCTTCCAACATTTCGGGCGTTCGGCTTCTGTCATCTTTGAGTGGTACAATCTCGGTAATAAAGATATCTTCTCCGATTGATGGTGACCTGAATTTGTTGAATGATTGATGAAGTGCCGAGAAGAATGATGTTGATAAGGATGTTCGTGAAATGTTGTTTTTTTACCTGAGTTGTTGAAAATGGACGCGCCTTCTTGGATGGTTGGTCAAAGACGTGAAAAAGAATCGAAGTTTGATCAAAGGCAGAAACTTTGAAAGGACCCAAGTATTCCCTGTTCTTATTTGAGCTTTATTTTTCACGCCAGACGCCAGACGCCACACGAAGACGAAATCTCCAGGATCATAAAATGCGTCTGTTGCGCGCGGAACATTATGCTTTAAAGAAGGGCGATACTCATCTTATCCATGTGCATATTAATCTCTTCTCTGGTCAAGGTAGCAATTCCAGTACATTAGTCCGTTGTGAGGCGTCTTCCGTGTTCGAAAGGAAGAAGTAGGCCGGAAACTTCTCTAAATAGAAGTGCTGAGGGTACGGGGCCATCGGGGCCGGCAGTGCCGTTGAGTGCCTTTGCAGCTAGTGCGAGGATGATTTCGAAATCTAGTTTTGGTTGATCAAGGACGATTTTGCGGACACCCTACATGGTAACGTTTTATAGTTCCAATAAAAATATTGAACCTACAATGTTTTTATTGAGTTTTGGTGATTTAAGGTAGCAATGAAGATGTATAAGTATCAAAGATAATGTTTCAATAAAGATTTTAAGGAACCAATGCCATTGGTTTTAGTACCAAAGTATGTTTACTGGGATTGTAACGACGTGTTTATTGCACCGGTATACATGTATATATATACCTACGTTAATGTTTAAAAAAAAGATCAAGATCTGTTTTAAGATACCAATAAAATTCACTTGTGGTACCAATTTAACTATAGATAAAACTATTTTATTTGGCTAAATCTATGCGGTAAAAATGGTTAGAACCGAATCAATAATTTTACATATTGTGAAACCAGTAAACTGTAAAGTAGGAAAATGAAGGGTAATTTGACCTAAAACCACACCTTCCATATCTGATCTGCCAAACGTTCGTGGTTCAGGCAAAGCATTCAAAGTTAGAGTGAATGCATCGTAATCAAAGATTGTAGCAGAAGAGACATGCATACAACGGCTTTTTGCTTTAGATACCTGAAATTTTGAAGCGAATTCACCATTTTCTATATCCCATTTCGTTGTCGGAATGGAAATAGTTTTTTGAAATTGGTGAAACGTACTTTCATTCTGAATGGATGGAATAATTTTGACTTCAGAGTGTGAAGATTCGTTGTTCTTGTTATCTTCCACGTAAGCTTCAAAAATTCTATTACAAATACGCGCAGGGAAGAAATTAGGAGGACACATACCATCATCAGAATTCCATTGGGCACCTCCGATGACTTGTAAAAGTTGAACATCCTTCCTTTGGATTCGTCTTGCAGACATAGAACAGATATTTTCTTCAGTTGTAATTATGTTCCATTGAGTAATAGTAGATGAATCATCGAAAGAAACGTGCATAAGTGTTGCAATTGGATTGGCTGTTAAAAATTTTGGAAGCGACGGAAGATAGCAGAAGCCAGACCCAAAATTTCTGTGGATATCATTACTTTTATGCTTGAAATGAACCAAGATGCAATTTACGTTGAACTCAATTGGGCATCTGCGAAGCAGAGAATGGAGAGGACTACCTCTTTCTCCCAATAGTCTAGTGTTCGGACGCGTCATCATTTGGTTCAGCTGATATTTCATATACATCCTTGTTTCCAGTAACCGCATTTCAGATGCAGGTTTTTCTTCAAAATATTTCAATGATTTCATCCTACGCTAAACTTCTCCCACCTCACTATGAACTGTATTGCAGAACATTCAAATATGATATATTCACTTCATATTTGCCTCGGAAAGCTTTCAATTTCTTAGAAGGGGAATGTTTTAAATATTTGATACAAGTTTTGTCCTGCACATCTGCATCTTCAGCGTTGTATTCCAGAGTACTTCTACCCCTTTTTATTGGATTAGTGTGGCCTATTGCAAACTTCCATGTTGTTTCGGGGCCTTTAGGAAAGGATTTGCTTTCGGAAGAAGCCTGAACAATATTAGAACTGAGAAAGTTGACTTTCCATTTCCCTGCTTGATAGACCTGACCAATTTTATCACATCCTTCTTCGAATTGTACATATGCGACAGCTCTTATGTTTGTTATCTTAGACAACAGTGATACCCACAAAAAATGTTTTCCACCATATGAAATCCCGATCAGGCATTTCAAAGTTTAGAAGTATTGTTTCATATGTCTGCGGTAACGGAGTATTTGATATTTTAATTGTTGTGTTCGCCGTATTTTTAATAAGATTCCATACTGTGTTGATAATGGTAACGATTCTTACTATTGGTTAGAGCATACGCACCTAGAAGTAAGAGCAGTTATTGATAAATAAATGTTTTTCAATAGTTACCGATTGGTTGGAAATGGTGAACAAATTTTCGAAACTTGCGCCCTTATCTTGTACATTTAATGTATTATAACTATTTCAATATTTGTAGATGCTTATAATATACGAGGGAAGAGTAACGCAATCTGTTGAAAAATATTTGATGGAAGTTGCGTGTGAAGATATGAATCTATGATATGGAAGCAGAGTAAGAGAAAAACCAACGGTCGCGGAGAAGTCGAGATGGGACCAAACGACGGCATTGGAAATTCAACCATGAGATGAGAAATAATTAAGGTAGGTTATAGATAGAATTAATCAAAAAATAAAGAATAATCTTCATAAAAGTTAAATGTATTTCTATACTTTTATATAGAAATTCTTTTAATTATTATGGACTTTATTCTATATTTATTTTAAAAATAGTTATCTCTTATGTAATTGGTTCTTAGTAAAATTTGTAAAAGTGAATTCCTTGAATGATTTACCCTACGATTTCCCCAAGGAACGGCTTTATGTATCTCTAAACTGTTCCTGTTCACGACAAGAGTAGCTTCGTTCAACGTCACTACTTCTTAAACATCATCAAACATTATCAGGACAATATTCAATCCCCCACGAAGGATAATTATCGATTTTATTCGACGTTACGAAAGTAATATGAGTGGTAGAAGAAAAACTGAGTATCAACCTTAAATGAAAAGAAGGGTATCACCAAGATCAAAGCAAGCTGTACGTACTGGAGAGAAAGTCAAAGAACATGGTTTTGTAAGTAGAAAAACAAGAAGTGGTACGCGTGTAGGAAGTGGAAGAGCGGAGAAAAATCTAGATTTACAAGGTATCAGAACGCCTACAAATGAAGGGGAAGTGCGGTAAAGTGTGAAGATAACTTCTGCTTCAAATAATAATACAACTGAAAATGTGACATCGGAAGGGACAAGCCTTGTCCATTCCGATGTCAGCGTAGTCCCTTCCGGTGTCAGCGTACTGAATACGAATCCTGAAAGGGTGGAAAAATTTGATGGTTCAATTGATACTGCAAGAGTTAGGTGTGTCAAAAAACCGCGACCAAAACTTGAACGGGTGCGAGAAAATTCTACATCCTCCGTTGGTGATAATAATCAGTGTTCTGGACTTGTCTTGGAGAAACGTGATAATTGTAGTAGTCATCATGAAGAAGATTTGGAAATAACCTGTAACTAAGAGAGCTCGACGTGATGAAAGGGATTTGGAAATAGAGCCTGTAACTAAGAGTGATCAACTTGAAGTACAACCGTCTGCAAATAGGACAAGGTCAATATGGAGATCTAGTGTTCCAAATATGAACGATTGTAGACATTCAACGAGAGTTTTGACTAAAGTTCATTGTAGGCCGGGGCCAATTAATAGCAATTCCAATAATGTAGTACATTCATTAAGTAAGGGCAGTCCTGTTCAGGAACGACGTACATATTGTCACGGTTTGAACAGTATTATGGATCGTCTAATTCATGTCGAGAAACAAGGTACTGAAATCTTGGAATTATTGAAAAGCGGTAATTTCCAATGCGAACGCAACAATGGCAATGGAACTGAGGATCGACATATACGCAAGAAGAAGTTTGAAACCGTCATGATACATCGTTTGACTTCTCTGAACAGAGTATTCTGTGAAGAGTATTAAATTCGTAGCATTTCAAAATTCGTCTTCCGTACCGTGATAAATAAGATGGTACTAATGTAGTAACAATTCAGTATGTCCTTCTCCTGCACAAGATATTAAAATTCTGTGTTTTGACTGCGGAGAAGTGAATTAAGTTTCATGAAAATGAAGGGCCAGAGGAATGTGTGTTCAAACATGCCATTAATTTACACTGTATACGAACCGCATAGGAAAATAAGCTTGAATTTTTCCTACTTCTTCTTATGCATCCGACAACAATTGGAATGATAGCCTTTAATTCTGGTTACAAGTACTAAGAACGTACAGTGACACAGGAAATAAAGTGGACTATTGTGCAGAAGAAAAGATTGAGAAAGGTTATGAAAGAAGAGAAACTAATCTTGCTTTAACTGAATTAAACAATTTCAAAAGGCAGTCACTTATTGCAAGTGAGAAGATAGAACCTGCGTGTGAAGATGATGGTCAATTTGTGTCCTGGTGGATGCATGGACAATTGACGCAGTTATTCGACCGTACAAGACGTACAGCTCCATTGTTACTGTATGGAAACATAGCATATGCTTTTCTGCCTTGGGATAACATGAAGACCATGGGTAATGTATCGAAGAAGTCACTAAACTTACAGAGGCGTGCAAAAAGTTTGTCTAAACCTTTCAAGTTGGGAGATATTCCAATTAAAAAATTGGATTTAAACGATGAGTCTGCTGACGACCACAACAAAAAACTTTATGAAAACTTTGTTACGGAAAGGGCAGAATTTCAAATATACGTGGAGCACGATGTTGTTGTCAACGTCAGAGTATTAGGCGATGGAATTTGACAAAGAATGGGAACAGAGGTAAGAAAATGGAAATGTCTCCTAAGTTTGATGGATCCGGTCGCCCATTATCTACGTGGTGTTAGTGGGTTCCATTGAAAAGGAAGAATTATCCAACTTTGAAGTTCAATAAATATTCAATTACGTCAAGTTATCTTTTTGCGTTAGCGTTAAGGGATATGTTTGACAACTGGCCAGATGTTAAGGTATTACCGGCAAATGATGATTAGTCTGTGCCCAAATCTTGGACCCTGGATGAGCAGAAAATATTAGCAGATCTGTTTGACGCATTAATTACGAACGAAAAATATTGCTCCAGTGCCTTGGGTTGTGCAGTATGTGCGGTGTCGTTGCATAACTATAACGCGTGTCATATAAACGAAGACAAACCACTGAAAATTAGCATAAACGGAAGTGTGCTATATACATGTAGCCACTATGAGGCTGTGTTGGGGTAGTGTCAGTGACGAGTGGGTGGTCACTTGGCTCCCCCACCTTGGTGCGGGTCACCTCGTGCGCGGGAAACCCGCCATTAGGGTCGGACACATGTATGAAGTTGACGTGGGTTTTTTGGCCATTATTAGGGATGGATGGTGTGGACGGCCGTCAGGACAATACGTTAGAGGTCTCTGCCGAAGTGATTTTGGCCTTTGGAAAGGCTGTGTGGTACCCGGCATGGTTTGTGGGGACAGAAAGCCATCGCACAAAACGTCTCCCGTATGAGAGGCACGGGTATGGGTGGTCTACAACGTCCAAGGAGGGGGGCGCTGAATGGGGGAGAGTAGCCGGTGCGGTGACAGGCCTCCACTCCGTTACCGGTACAAAGCGCTCAATCGGATCGTAAGGGGAAGAGAGAAGTTCCCGCATCACCCAGCCTCCTGCTCTCATTCGTACCTGCAAATTGTCGTGGCCGTCATCCCTCTGCGCTGTATCTGCGACAATTTCTTGCGTTTGTAGACGCGCGACCATTCTTTCTATTCACGGAAACTGTCATCCTTTCCATCTATCTCACCGTCCCTGCGTGTCTGGATGTGGCAATGTCGTACATAATTTGATGCGCGACCATTTCTTACTGTCCACTCACCCTATGGGTCTACCGTCACGTGCAGTTGCTGTTATATCACGCGTATATGGACGCGCAACAATGCTCAAAGTTTATATATTCGCGTCTCTAATTGTGCCTGTTCGAGCTTACCGATGCTGAGTGTTTAATCATTTACGTGTTGCACGTACCTTTCTGCACGACTACATTTTACTTCCAGCGCGCCATTAGGGGTTACCGTTACGTGCCGTTCCTATTATGTCGGGCGTGCGTGGACGACCGAATATTCTCAAGGTTCATCTATGCATCGGGGCATTGCGTGTTCATTCGAGTCCACCGGATCTGCTTGTTTAATCGTGTGACTGCGTTATTTTTACGGCCGGTTTACTCGTTGTCATTCATTCGTAGGCTTCGGACGAATGTCATACGAACATCCCTATTTTTCTTCTCACTGTGTGAAACGCATGACCCGGTTATCGGGCACCTGTTAGCAGCGATGAGGAGGCCAGGGTCCGGCATTCACAGTTCTTCACAGACCTGTACATGTCCAAAAGAACGCAGATTATGACTAGTGAGTCTTCTTCGATTGAATTGAATCAACTTATAGATACAGTGCTGAATACAATACAAAGTCTCTCGTTGGAATGTTACAGATATATACAGACAAAATAGCAACAACTTTGAAGTAGCATTCGTTAATTGAATACCCCAACATGTCATATTACTTAATATTTATGTTGAAACAAGAGATTTACTCACAGACCATGGATATACTTTGGTTGGATTCCTTCCTGTCGGCTCACAAGAAGAAAATTCGCAGCGTCATGGAGAACAGTTACCTTTCAACCATTGTGAATGTACTGATGACGATATTACCATTGATGACCATGTAGCACTGCACTCTTCGTCACGTGGAAGAGATGATAAAATAGCTTCTGAAATGACTGTGAATATTGAGACTTTAGTCGAAAAGTCTTTGAAATGTTGTAATGTTTCAACCAAAACGAATGTGATATGGAATTGTTCCCTGTTACAGATTCATACTGCTGTGATATATCAGGAAGTAAAGACATGTCAGGGGTTTCACACAATTGCACACAGAAGCCTCCATGCATGGGATGCTTGGGAACCTTACGGAAATTTAAAAATGGGACGATATTTGCACCCAGAACTATTGACTACGTCAGAAGTAAGCGGAGAGAGGTTTCCAATTTGTTGAAATCATCAAACTTAGCATCAACAGCCCTACAGAAGAAGCACCTGCATACCTTGTTGCTGTTGTAATAAAAATAGTTGCTGTTGTTGCTGCGAGGAAGCAGCGGAGAAATGTGGCGACTAAGGCGCTCAAAGCTCTGACAAATGCACAGATACCACGACGAAGAACGATCCGGAATGAGTGTAAGCCTGTTGTATGGATGATCTGTGACTACTTGTTGCGGCAGGGAGATGTTTATTTCTATTGCTGCTGTTGAGTGCCTTCCTGCACGCTGCTGATGAGACTGAAATTCCAAAGTACTATTTGACAACACTGGCGAGCTCAACGTCGACATGAGGCGTTTCCGATAGCGTCGGGCTAAGTGCATCTAAACATTCGAGTTGACAAGCCCTGACAATTAACCGTCTGCACCCTGTATTCCATCGATGTGAATATGTCCGAATTGCTTCCTGGGAAATGAAACCTTATCGATCAAATAACTGAGTTGAAAACGTCCAGCAGAGGAGATTATATTGACGATTCCTGAGCACGCCGGTTCAGGAGTCTGAAAGAGCGATGTATAACCAGCCAGTGGTTCAGCGCATTGGAAAAATGCATTAAATAATACAAGGCCGCAAGAGCAGAGACTATGCGCTTGTTGCGAAGCGATGACTCGGAGTACATGCGAGTGCCGCCGTCGTCTTCGGTCTTAAACAGACGTGCATCCTCTTTACGGTCGGTTTTGATCATTTCCAGATATATGTTGCAGTGATGGCCCGTGACCAAGGCGTTGGAGCGTAAGTGAGATCTCCATCTTGTGTCTTCCCAGTCGGTCAGTGGCGCTGTGGATAGCGTGCGTCTCTTGAGTGCGCAAGAGAGACCCATTCTATTTCTTTTTTGGAGTTTTAGGAGGTGAGGCGAGGTGAAGGTGGATAGTGGCAGGGAGTCTGGTTGGGGAAAGAGATGAAGGCAGGCGTTGATGAATTAATAATAAAAAACGTTATAAAACATTTTGTGCAGCATTGCTTCACACCAGAAGAAGAGGAGAAGGATGTTGACATAGTTGATGAAGATGTTGGACCGATGGTTGTACTGAAAGAAAAGAGTGGGAACCAATTGATACCTCCAAAGTCTGTGGTGGATGATATTGAGCGTGCTGCGGGATATTTTAAAGACAACGACAGAAGTGGGGATAGGGAGCAGATTGAAGTTGATATCGATGTCGGCAGGATGGCTACGCGTAACAATAAGCGGGGTAGTGAAAATATGAGGACGGCGGAAATACTAGGAAAGAGAGATGAGATGGCAAAGATGGTAACGGTAAAAGAGAGGGGATGGTAATTACGGATGACGATAAGGAGAGACGGGATTACAGATGACGTTATAAAGAAACAAATCAATTGCGAAGATGATGACCCAAGGCACAAAGTTGGAAAATAATACAAACAACGATAAGGTGATGATGAAGCGGAAGACTATGTGAAGATGACATTCGAGACGGTTGAAGAAGGAAGAAGAGAGGGGCCAAGTGATTAGGAGAGTAATGGAGTGATCACACCCCAGTATGAATTTCACCCAGGTTTGGACGGATAGGAGGAAGGAGGAAATGAAGAAGTGTGATTATGAAACTTCATCGCGGTTGTAAGAAAAGAATGAAGAGGAGGACGGATCGGCAGGTACAAATAAAGGCGATAAAATTCGGCGTCTGGTGGCATATTGAGTCAAAAAGATGGCCCCCTAATATTTATCAAAAAATAAATACAATTACTCCTGATTTCGGTGATACACCTGGAAATCAAAGGAAAAAAGAGCAGAATGATAGTGATAATTGAAATAGTAATAAAAAAATTCTCCGGATTTACATCAACATCAGCAAAATGTCACCGTTATTCATAGTCATCCCAAAACAACGGCAACGTCAGCTAGAACGGCAACATCTGAAACAGCTCCCACTGTATATCATCACTTAAATCTATGTTGCATCGAAGATCTGCCGCAATTCGTTCAATTTTAGTGAAATGAATTGGCGACATTGATGAAGACGAAGGTAAACTCACTTACTTTCGAAGGAGTAGACTAAGTGGACATGGAAGTGAAGGAAATTGGTCAAAGTATACATCCCTGTCTCTTTTAGGCAACTTCAATCTGATTTGAACAACCCTACTTTCTTGAATTACACCTTCCGAAACGTCACTACTGCTTGTCACAAACACATTACTATTGTTCTCATTTCCAACAAGCGTAGCACCACTTACAATCTCATTCATTCTGTCCCTAACTTGCATGTCTTGTGTCAAATCAACGATCTTATCATCAAATTTATCACCATCACTGTCGCTACTAAGGATATTTTTGTCACCCTGTGGCATCCCATAAACTCTTCCGTCACAAAACACATCGGTGTTAGCGGTACCGATAGTGGAATTCAAATCAACACCTTGAGTCATAAGCCCAGCAGGTGCGGTTGTATCATTATCACTATTTATGCTTAACTGCGCCCCATCTATATCATCGTCTTCATTACCACCATTGAATCCTCCTATCTCCGAGTCAACACAATTGACCATCACATCATTATCATCATCACCGCCACCTGATACATTTTCAGGTTCCATAAAGTCATCACTTTCGTCAACTTCTTTCACATCAAAATTGAATTTTTAACTAACGACTTATTGTACATCTATTTAATCTGTTCCATTTCCTTAATATTACTTCTCTTCTCCCGCTCAATGAACCTGTGGCACCATTTGGCTAACAAATACTCCACTGATATCTGTGATTGTGACATGATACAATCCAATTCTCCCAGGTCCGAGGCCGACGAGCTTAAACTTCCCTCTGACGAAGAAGCCTCTCCTCTCTAAATTCATCAGCTTCCCAATTATTATCTCTGTTTTCATTGGTTTTTTTCGACAGAAACAGTAGTGTTTTTCAACTCTAATCCTCCCCTCTCTGCCCATATTAGTCATACCTCTTTTTTCCATCATTTAATCTGTTCCGTCTGCACTGCTTACCGCATTTCGGTCACTCAAAACTATCATCGTTTGGATATATTTTTCTTTGCTGGTTCACGTACCGGGAAGGGAGCAGGTTGTCCTGTATTATGGTAGGAAGGTATCCAATGAGGGGACGATGAAGTTGAAGAAGATGGTGTTTCTTCGCGGTTTTTTGTCATAGTATCAGTAGTCAGTGACGTGGGCTTTAGTGAAAGTCTAACTTCTGGTGGAAGTGACATGATGCGACGGTGATGTGCTTGAGTTGTAATTGATGGCGGCGGTTTACATATGGTTTTGGTTTTTTATTGTAGACATGGGATCAGCAACAAATTCTGTGCGTTTGAGCTGAGGTTTAGGTTGAGATAATTTAGTAGTAACAGCATTGAAATCATGATTGTCATGATGATACTCACGTCTAGAGTATCATCACCCATTGTGTTGTTTATTATTTTTGTGTTTGACTTGTTGAAGAACTTGCGGGCATTGATGTTTTGTAGAATGCAAGGGTGTAAAGACTGAAAAAGAAACAGGGGAAGAAAAAAGATGGTGGAAATCTAATACGTGATCAATAATTATTATTGTTTCTTCACTACGTGTCAGTAATTATTATAGTGGCTTAAACCCGTGTAAATTATCCGAAAACAGTAAGACCTGGGTGAATTTTGTTAAATTAAGGCCCGGGCAAAAGCCTGGAGATCTTAACTACTATTCTGGGAAAGTCTTGAACCAACGAACTATGGGCCACGGTTACTAATGGCCCACGGGAGGTCAATTCCCTCTAGCAACTACAGTAGATTCGCACATACAAAGATGTAGACTTTGAACGACCTGGGAGACTGGTGAACATTTAACCTATTTAAATTAAAATGCACCATTTGGAGGATATCGGCGCTGATTCCAATCCCAGGTCTGCTACGTCTAAGTAATCATCAGACAGATTTTATGTTATGGCACCGTGTCTCATTGGTTTTGACCTGAAGATCAAAAATATCGCTAGACGTTTGGGGAAGTCATGAGTTCGAAGACTGGCTGAGGGTGAAATTTTTGATGCAATTTTTTTTTACATTTTCAAAAAATATTATTATTATTATGTAATTGTAAAAAGATTTCTTTATTTCTTTTCTGTCTTTTTCCTTTCCTTCAAATCGATTGCAAGAAATTTGCACGTACCTTCATTTTGCTTTTTTGTTTGACCCACCATCGAAATCGACTCTCATCTTACGAAGCTCCCAACAGGAATTTGATGCATTGATGCATGAATTGGATAAGGTCTCGGGACCTCTTCAAACAAACTCAACCTCAGCCGTTTCCAATCATTTGAGTATTAACGACATCACCAAATCCTTCAGTCACCACACGTCATTCTAGTTCAAATTCTTCCTTCTTGTCTTATACAAGAGATTATTATCATAATTATTATGGTCAACATCCTTACCCATGTTAGCATCACCGCCCATCCGCATTTCGCCTCCAGCTACCCTCATAGGGACCACCTTCACGAAACACTGAAATTTCCGTCCATTCAAGAGAACAACCAATGAATCAATATTGAAACCTCGTTTCTTTTCCATATCCTCAAACTGTTTACAGACTACTTTCATCACCATCACCATTTCCAACATTAACCCATTCCCCTAATTTTCGCTCGACGATATCTATGTCGAAAAACTCTTTTCTGAAAAGACCAAACACCAAATCAAGAACAAAACGTCTGGTAAGCCATGTATATCGTTTACGAACCCTATTCCAAACATGCTTTACTTCAATCCCTGGGTTCTTCATGACAATATCGATTTTTTTATATTTAGGACTCACTGCTCGTGTTTCTGAAGGGTATCCTCGTGCCTATTCCCACAACGTGCGCTCTCAAACCCTGGTGGAGTTGAAAGAACTGATTGGATTCTTACGAATTGTCGAAGATGATTCAGTTGTACATGGAATGAGACGTCTACTTTATGTATGGGATAAGCGGCTAGCAGGCTGTAAACCTGATCGTCAAATTTGGTACCAACTTCTAATGACCCACACCCTTCTCTTGGGTCCAATTGAAATCAAGTCGCAATGGCTAGAGTATGCGAACATGTGTCGAAAAGCTAAATTACTGCCAATGGAAATTAATGCAATGGGTTCTGCAAATTGTAAATGTGATGAAGGTAAACGTGTTGTTTTACTTGTGAAAAATATGCATGTAGCTAGTAAATCTGCATTGAATCGAATACATGGCGAAGCTAGTAAGTTTGAAGGTTGTTTACCCTGTTTATTAAACATTGTTTTAGAAATTAGTTCAGATTATTGAAAACAGATTGGAATTTCTCTATCTTCATTCTTTTATTTGCTTGCTTTTGAGTCACTTCCAAGTTTCAGAACTAATTTCAGTCTCGATTGTGAAAAAGTTACTAATTTCAGAATCAAAAAAAATAATAATAAAAATGGGGATGATAATAATAATGTGATGAGACAATTAGGTGTATTGATTAGTTGGTTACACGAAAGTGTTTTAGGAAGAGGTTTACATATACCTGTTGGATTTACAAAACACTATGATTTTTCAGAAAATGATTTATCAGCAGATTACCATGTTTTAATTGGATTATGTAATAACAAAGAAATAAGTTGAAAACAAGTTGGATATATCAAGTATTGCGTATATGATTTCTAGCTTCGTTTATGGATGTCGTGTTGAAAATGATCATGACCATGAAATCATACATCCTCTTGTTAATTGATTATTCAAATTTAAACAATGGAATGAAAACGATAATGCAATATATATGATGAAAACAAGTTATAGTACCTACTGGATTGGATAAATTAAATGTATTTATTCGGAATATGCCGGTACATGCAGACGATGGATGGAGTAAAATGCCTGCTAAAACTGCTTTTATTACACATAGAAAAGATGGTGCTGATGTATTAGGAAAATTATTAAATCTTTCAAATGATAAATTTTGCACTAGTATGGATAATGATGAAAACCTTGATATAAATAATGATGATATCACACAAGAAACGAATAACGGAAATAATAATGTTGGAAATATGATAAGTGAATTATAAAAATCGATTCCTGATGAAATTGAGGATGTGACACAAAATGGAACAACATCAACTTCACTAAGTCGATTTGTGGACAAGGAACGAAGAATAGTTAACATGATTTGAAACGTTTGAGAAATAGTTTGAAACCAGTTGATGAATGTATGAAATGCATTCAACGTTATAGCTCTTATTGATCCATTCGTCACACTTTCTCTGCTTCTTAATCTGTCCAATCCTTTTATTTGAATTGATTTTGTTGGTAATGATGAAGGAAGTGAATCTAAACCAATAAAAAAAATCATTTTCTGCCCATCTACCAAACTAAATTTTCAGAAGCAATGATAGCTCGTTCTATGTTACTTGAATGGCGCCTGTTGATTTGTTCAAATACATGGAATGCTATACTAGGGAATGATATTGCAGGATGTGTGAATAATCTGTGATGTGATTGCTGCAATCGTTTTGGAAGAAGTTGAGCTTCTTCCACAGATGGTTGGGCTTTGAATGGTTTTTGTGTGTCTTCGATGGATGAAGTTCATTTTTTATTCCATAAAGTTAACGAGAGTTGTAGAACCAGAAGCCGAGGTAACGGTAAAAGACCTTATGTTGGAGCGACCAGCTAGAATAGCATTAGGAGAAGGACCCACGTTTTGAACCCCAGTACTCCCGGTAGGAATATGGAGAGTGTGGGCATGATTTTTCACTAACTGTCAACATGTAATGTAAACATGTGACAATACTTTGAATTTGTTATGAAAGTCGACGCGCGAAGTGTATGAAGGGATCAACATTTATGCGGTGTAGTGGCGACGCTGCAAATACTGAAGTATTTCGCTTTTTAATAAATCTTATAATTTCAAAAACTGTATGGAGATTATTTCACACGTGTTTATTTAATTAATTACCTTAAAAAGGAGAAACGTGAGCAGGAGAGCAGGTGTTCATTGACAAACAGCTCAAGTCTTTTCATATCTACTTCGTCATCACAATCAGTCTGACTATTGTCAGAGTTTTACTTTGTTTTCCACAAGGACCATCATCCGAAGCGCGCTCCTTCCACTGGCACAAATAAAATCAAATGCAGAAATTCAAACTGTCAAACGGTAGCGAATGTATTCTATTATGAATTCAAGATGATAGAAGCATTGGAATTAGAATTAATTATATATCATCAATATCGGACGATGATTTGGTATTGTGCAGATGCAGGTATGACTGGTTTATTATCATCAGAAAGGCCCATACTCAATGATTCTTACCAAATAAATACATGTTTACGATACCCACTTTATTTTATTGCGATTGCTTGTATATTTATTGCAGGTGCTTTTCAAGATAGAAATATGGATGAATGGTTAAAAAAGTCATTGTCCATTTCAAAGAACATGGTGATATCACTCAGCATCTTTCAACATTATATGTCAATCCTACTCCAATGAAAAAAAATAAAAAATAAAATTCACTGCCAATAGTCTCATTCATTACCAATGTCAAACAAGTCATGACTAACATCAGTACTAGTATCCACACCTACCTCAACTGTACGCCATCTGATACCATCATCATTAGCAACCTCATCATCATTGTCAGAGTTGATATCATGTTCACGGTCACCATTATTAATTTCAGTGCCATTACTTTCTTCAGCTTTCAGAATAGAATCATCACCATCTTCTTCATATTCATTACCATTTACTTCATGATTGGTATTTGGGGCATTCAAAGAGGTTTTTATCAATGGAAGAAACTGGAAGAAAGAAGTCAAGTTCATCGAAGCAATTATCTTTGAAGGGATTCAATAGATCGCTACCTTGGTACGATCAGTATTCTCTTATTAACAGATTTTTCTCCGCAGCAGAGAAGCTTAGTTTCTAGGATGGCCGTCAATAAAAAGAAGGAACTATTGGTCTTTACTATTCAACTTGTAAAATGTTTTTAAATTTTCAAACATTACATTTAAAATTTAAAATTTAATGTTAACTTTTCTGATACCATCTGTAAGGACAGTAAAGTTACTTTTTATTACTTGATTCTGTTAAAACATAAACTACTTTGAAAATGGATTAGACAATGTCAAACACAGACCTTATTTACTTCTTCAGTATAATAGGATGATCCTATTCGGTCAACTCGGAGTGATGGAAAATAAAAATTAGAAAATTTCGATAAAATGCTCAGTTATTAGTGGCTTAAAACAAAAAATTAAAATATTTCAAATAAAATGTTAATTAATTTTAGGCCTTTCTGGGTATTGGAAAAAATAGATTCTGTAGTAGAAAAAACGAAACACATACGCACCCTATTACTGTTGGATGAAGAATAACTAGAACTAGTACTGTTTAATCTACTCATACCACCACCACTTTTTATACGACGCCCATGGACCCTACCTTTCGATTGAACACGACGTAAAACAATCATTTCGACAGATGCATTGCATGTAAGTCCTTCAATTTCCTGTTCCGAATCATCATTTACATTACAGTCAAATTTTGCCGTTTCAGACGGCGGTTCTGAATTCTCCAATGTATTCCTTGTTCTCCTTTGGGAAGATTGTTCCAATGTTGCCTTTTACGGTCTTTGTGTGGGTTGTCTTCCTCGTATACTATTTGTCATCTTCGATTTAAGATCAATGCCTTTTCAGCATATACTTGACAAACACTTTTTTTTCTTGTAATACCTTCTAATAATATTGATCATATTATTAGGAACAAGTTCAATCATATCTCGACAAAAACTGTAACGGCTGTATAAATTGTTGTTTTTTAACAAAATATTATGATTTGTACACTCCACTTTGATAAAAATGTGTATACACATTTTTGTCAAAGTGGAGTTGGTATTTCTGCCAAAAATTCGTTTTCTAATTTTTTGCAGCGAAAAATTAGAAATTGAATTTTTTGCGGAATAACAAACTCCACTTGGCCAAAAAAATATTTCTGATTTCGGTACATTTATAAATGAAAAAATGTACATTTTCAAATAGATCCCTTTCAACAAATATCTCAATAGGCTACAACATGCATATGATGCAGCCTTTACAGAAAATAAATGTACAAATTCTAGCATTGTAAACAGACCAGTTCGAATCTGTTGCTTACCCTCTACGAATTATTTACGTGATAACTCAACATGCTCATTTTATAGTTATGGTTATCACCGATATGTAATAAAAAAGTTGTACTGTGAAGTAGGTATTTAGTAAGATGCAGTAGTATTGGTTTCTAATATTTTTATTGAATGTAATTCAACTATCAAATATAAGAAAACTGTTACAAATAGTGTTTCTTTATTATTATCTAACAAAGTACCTTTTGTAACAACACATGACTAAATAACTATATAGAAAAATAGGTTCGTTCTCATTTATATACATCTACAACATGACATTTCATTCCTCATTTCACTTTCTTTTCCGACACTTTCTCGCAACTTCAGCAGATATCTTCTTTCAGTCTTCAATGGATAGAACTTCTGATGAAAATAATCTTGAATCGAAGTCACGGTCTCGGATAATGATAATCAATACCTCAATCACCTTATTTCCAACAAGGGACTCTAAAGTACTTAAGGATACAGCCATCGACTTGTTCAACACAACTTCTTTTGTCTTGTCCATTTCCTCTTCCAGATAACTTTCTGACAATGAACATGCACCAGTGTCTTCAAATCTACTTGCCATATTTTTTCGTGCACGATTGTTTCCTTCGTCATCTTCCATTATAATACCATGATTTTCTTTTAAACTTTTCTATTCAAACAGACAATTGTGGTCGAGAAAATTTCATGGACACCAGAAATAAGTTAATATGCAATGATAATAATGAAGAACTGAACAGTTCGATAATTACCTTTCTTGTACTTTAAAAATCAGCTGGTATTACAGAGTAGTAATATACATCATGCTATTTCTACTGTCAGTATCATGGTATAATAGGCTATAGGGAAGTACTAGTTATATATAGTATACCGTTACATCTACGCTTCCTTTTTATTTTATTTTCAAAGTCTTACTTTTTATTTATTTTCTGCGCTCGTACTCTCGATAATTAATTGAATACTAATGTTGGAATCTTCATTGACATATATACATTTTTAAAGTCTCAATTGGATACAGTAAAGCCGTTACATGCCCCCAATACGAGATCATGGCATGTGGTTCCTTTTTTAGTTTCTTCATATTTAATTACATAACAGAAAAAGCCACATGATATAGTGTGAAATTGGACAATAAACTTCAAAACAAATTATTTAGAAATTTATGTGCCCTTTACACAATTTCATGAAAGGTTCTTCACCCATTCGTTTCTCACATTCATCATCATCCCCACTATCTTCATTCACCCATATTCAACTACAACCGATCAACTTTCAACAAAGCCCGCACCACGATGAAGGTTTATAAGTTTGCACGCAATTGGTATCTGAGTGGTCACCTACAAACGGCATGTCGCGTTCTTCTTCTTTGATCTTAGTTAATACTAACATCCACATCCCAGACGGTTTAATATACATTTCTACTACATACTTCCTATAAAAGTTATTTCTTTTCTGTTTTCCACACGCTACATTATCGTAGCATGATTCTATATAATGTATTGGGTATCTTACTGGTCACCGACAAAAGGTATGTTCTCTTTTTCTTCTTGGTTCTTGTTTTATACAAACATTCCCATACCAGACTGTTTTATATACATATTCATTAACATGCTTTATATAAATATTATTTCTTTTTTGTCTCTTCCAAATGTTAGAAAATCAGCAGGGTTGTTTTGTTCGAAGTGTTGGAACGCAATTCGTATTTTAATCGACGGTGACAAAAGGTTTGTTTTCCTTCCTATTTCGGTTAATTTTTCATATAAACATCGCAATTTTATATGGTTTGATATTAATTTCAGTAACCTCTTGTTTATTTATTATAATTCCTTATGAGACCTCGGTTTATTCACAGGTTCACATGGTGTCCGATTTTTTGATTCTCATTCTTTTCTTTGTTATAATTTACTTTTCCTGTATGGATTTTCTGTTCTTTTTGATGGAACACAATGCATATTCTACTCGACGGTGAAAAAGGTTTCTTTTCTTTCCTAGTTTGGTTCACTTTTCATACAAACATCGCCATTTCATATTGTTCGATATGCTTTTTACTAACCTGTTATTTATTTATTATAATTCGTTATGAAACTTCCGTTTATGAACTGGTTTACATGGTGTTTGTGTTTGGTGGTTCTCGTTCTTTTCTTTGTTATTGTTTACTTTTCCTGTCACATTTCATTCTTCGTTGTATTTTATACTGTTCTGTTTTTATCGTTATTGCACATTTTTGTCCTGTTTTTCATTGCTATATAGCATGATATAATTACCATTAAAATGTATAGCATGAATAATTTAATTGGTATACATGTATTGCAATGTCTATTGCACATATTTTGTATATCACATTTCATATAGCATCACATTATTTGTAAATTACACCGAAGACACGGAATGATAGATGTAGTTCGCATGCACTTCTACATTCGATATATGAAAAGCATCGTTAAAGCACCATCCACCGTAAACTAAATTTTTCGTAGATTCTTATGATGTATTCATTCATTTTCTCATAAAAATGTGTAGTTCCAAGCTTAGATTATATACATAGATTATTTCAGCAAATGTAGATATTTTTTCATGGGCCATCTGTTTCTTTTTCCAAAACGGGGAAGATAGCCCCGACTGTTCTTTTCATTTAATATCCACTGTCCGTAAATATTTGCGTATGGCCCATTCACAATACGTACACTGAGTGTATGCCTAAGTAAATGCTCCATCTGTTTCATTTTCAAAACGCGTAGATTTTTCATGTAGCTACTGTCCGTAACCTGTACACGCTGTATAATTGGGAATATAACCTACAAAATCCCCCAAAATTTCGATTACGTAGTGCCTGGAACATCCACCCGAAAACTACGCCGTTTGAATGTAGGAATTCAGTCCCGAAAAAACATACGAACGAAGCATGTGTTGAACTACGACGTATATATGAAATTGTTGGTCCAGTATTTTTTACTGTTTCATCCATTCTTGTTGCCATTCATCCGGAAGTAGAACGAAATGACTGTTTGAAGAATGTATTTAAGTGCTCATAAGGTGATGCATCAGTTATATTTAGACTTCCAAACCTAGAAAGCTCTTCTACCAAGTGGTATAGTAAATGTAACTTCAAAGTGTGGATTCCTGTATCGAATGTTTCCTGCTAGGTTTCTATGCATTGCATTTTGAGAATATTAATTTTGTCCTCGATGTCAGCTATCGATTTCTGTTAACATCGGAGGGAATTATTGTCGTATAGAAAATCTTTCATTAATGTTGTGTAATTTATGCAAATGTTGTCAAAGGGGAATCATCTTGGTAACCAGTTACTCTATCTATATATCTTGTTACGTAATGGAAAACCATATCCAAACAGTTATAATGTTTTTATCCAACATTCCTCGAATTGAATTACTAAAGAAGAAACTGTTCAGCTTCTGGGACTTCTCCTTTGTTGAAAAATCAAATGGAAACCCCGTATACCGAATTGGTTTTCTATTACAGCAAGAAGTAAACTACAAGTCCGTAACAACACCACGCGCTGTGTCTGAAGTTTTTTACCGTTCTTCCGTTTGTCAATGCAGTTCATTGTTAAGAATGTACTTGGCATATATTCCATGAAACTTGTTTTTCTTTCTCTAGAAGTACCGAGATATAGGTTATGCAATGTTTCATACGTAAACATTGAGAAAACACATGGATGAAGTAGTTGCGAATGCCTCTTCTCTAGCTTCTCCAGAAATGAGACCCATGGTGCGACAGAAATGTCCGGTAGAATTTGCTGTGCTTCCCTTTGTAAGAAATTCTTCTCTACTCTTGACGACGCTGTTTTTGCACATTTAAACAAAGTTGTAACGGAATCCCTTCCGGTTTCTACATATTGAACGGTTTTGGGAGCCTATAATGCATATATTGGACCTCTTTTGAAATTTGTTGAAGTTCCTAAGCCTCTCAAGAATGGACGTGTGGTGATAAAGTTATGTGAAACTCCAGGCATGTCTTTGATTTCTTGTATGTTACATCATTATGACACTATGATAGGGAAGCAATTCAAATTCATCTTGTTATTTGTACATACCATAAAACCTTCCATTGAATTTTCAATTAACGGCGCAAGAACCGTTGCCATTTCTTCATGCAACGAAATCATTTTATCATCTCGGCCCCGTGATGACGAGATCAGTGGGACGTGACGTCAATCGCAATAACGTCATCACCGTCGTTGTCATTATTGCCGCAGTAGTCCTCTATGTCTTTCTTTGAATGTAATCCTTGCGAGCCAACAGGAAGAAAACCAACTAAATTATATCCATGGTCTACCATAAAACGTCTGCATTGTTCATACATATTCAAAAATGTGATATAGATGAGATAACCAACTAAAGATTGAGACTTCAAAGTTGTTGCTGTTTTATCGGTATATATTTGTAACATTCTAACGAAGAACTGAGGTGACGTGTCTCTACTTTGATTCCACTGAATAAAAAAGTTGTCATTTGTCATTACATGGTGTTTTATGGACACGTACAACTGTGCAAATAATTTGGAGTGCAGAGGATGTGAGATATAGTCACGGTCAACCTTATTGAAACGAGGTCCGAATTTCTTATCTGCCGCACTAGCTACATTCATTTGTGTACGTAACACATCAATGACGTCTGTTTTGTATACGAAAGCTTTTCTATTGTCGTCTGACGCAGTGCTATATGGTAGCTCCATTTTTTGAAATCCGTCAACGATTAAACTCCGATCCACTGTTCTGATTACAATTGACATTCATTTCTTCCAATCATTTATGAGGTGATAAAAAACATTTGCACTAAAAGTATCTGATAGAAGCATCCTGATTACCTTACGTACAGCGTCAACTCCAATTTCTTCTGATAACGTTACCAAATGATTCGCTCCAAATTTTACATCAGTGAATTGTTCCGAAGTTTCAAAAGGACGTTGAAAATCATGAAGCTCACAGTCGTGCTCATCTCTTCACACTCTTTCCACTTCAGATCCTTCCTAATGGGCATGGAATCTGTCCTTGTGCTGCTAATAACTGCTTCCAATTGTTACATGTCGCATAGTGTGCAATCTCTTCTGCATATTGTATTTTCATGGCGTGTCATGTCGTTTGTAATCAGGTCAAATGTCTGTCGAGTAATACGTTTTATGGAAGAGGAATGTTTTTCACCATTATAGTGGAATGTATTTTCTAGAGCAATACGGTTCGATCTCTGGTTCTTTGAATAATTGGAATATGGGTAAAATAATTAGTTAATAGGAACCACCTTATTCACGGATATTACTTACTTTTTACTACCAGAACCAGTAGTTTATTCTGCGACTGTAAGTAGTCAAAAGAAATATAATCATCGTTCAATTTAAAATATGTAAAACGTTCCCTTCATATAGATGTCGAAAAGTACAGGAAATTTAATAATTGATTTCCTGTTAAAAAATATCAATTATTTAATTTTCTGCAATTTTTCGGAATCCATATGGAGGAAACTTTTTACATATTTTCTGTTGACGGAAATATCTGAGTAAGAAGACAGCCTGTATTAAATACATGGCATTGCAAAAAAATGACAGGAATATATCCACATTTAACTAGAACCGTTTCTGAGAACAAACGTAAACTTCACTTTATCACAAAGGTGTAAATACACTTAGATATACAAGATAAACAAGGAAAATTTATTCGAGGAGCAATTGTCAACCTAACGGTGGCTCTTCAACATATTCCATTCCTTAATTATCTATATATTGTACTTCATCGTCATAGCCATCATCACGTCCCCAGGAGCTATCCATAGAGATACACCTTTATTTGCAGTTTTAATTGTGATGTAACAGGGAAACCATTCTATCTGACGTCAAATTTATTGTGACTACATTGTGGCGGATAATCCTTACCAGTTATCAGAAAGTGGCCCCCATCGTTTGGAATTTTTGTCGGCCATTCACATTTTTTTTCTAAATTCATTGAGGCGCACAACAATCCAATTCATAAGTACAGTGAATCACGGTGTCCAGCTACCCATACATAGTCACGATGAATTTTCATTTTATATTCAAGCAGTACTTACACTGGAGTAACATTCAATGCCATTTTTTCCGCCAAGTTTGTCATTTTTAGAATTACCAGTGTTGATAATTGGACTGCAATTATCTCTATCTCTTTCATCTTCCAGCGCCCTTTCTCCCGGAAACTATGTTTTAATTTCGGTAGAGTTCACCAATTATCTGTGGAGGAAATCATGCATTTTTCTCAAACTCTTCTATATAGGTCCTTCTCTAAGTTTCATCTGTGTTGAAAAGATAAGATAGACTCTCCAGAATGCAGTACCCATCACTATTCAATTGCTGTTTCTTCCTGCAGAAGAAAGGAAGCACACAGATTTCTTCAACATTCCTTCTTCTATGTAACCATTTCTCCGGTTATATGTCACATGTAAGAACTTCTCTATGTCACGCTTGCATGTAGGCAGCCCATACTTAATCGATATCTCTCAATGCTAGTATTTTCTTATACGATAAAAATTCATGTGCACGATGAGAAAATGGGAGTAGTGCCGACTTCAGAAGTTTCTTCGTATCATATAAAAATTCGACATCCACTGCTTTCTTCCCTTTGCCGTCCTTCCTGTCAATCTTAATTTCTCTCATCCGTTTGTCACGACTTATAATCTCCCTCGGAACTTTGTCGGAGGTATCCTCTGATACATTTTGTCTTCGGTGCTGTAGCATTTTTTCAATGAACATTACTTCTCTACACCTGTTGTTCAGTTTATGCCACATAGCAGTACATCCAGGTGGCATAACAATACGAGGCGGTTTTTTATCGTAAGGGAAGATCTAATCTGCAACGGTAGACCGTTTCAAGGGCTGAACTATTAAATTTAATCTTTTTGATGATGTTGTCTGTGCAGGTAAAGAGATTCGTTGATGTTGACCTTCCACCACTTGCCGATGCCTCAATCTTTTACCTGTCTTCTTCTCTGCTATAGGACATGGGATTCTTTTCCTTTTCCTTCTGATTTTTTGCTCGAGGTTCTTTCTAATCACCAATGTCTAGGTCAATAACTTTACGTTACCTTTTCTTTCTTCTAGTATGTGCTGGAAAAATTCCATGGACATCCATTTCTCTTGGTTCTTTCCTTCCATTTCCACCTTCATTAATTTATTTGAAAAATTACTGCCTTATGTTCTTGACAATTATGTCATGGCGAGCAGTTGCACGGTTAACCAGTTTTCCAGACATATTTCCCACACCATACAAAGTCTCATGTAATTGCAAAAGGTTGCATGATTAGTTTCCTTGCTTGTTCTTGTCTCTGGGATGACGACGTGCATTAGTTTCTTCAGTGTCGCAGAAAACTATCCTTAGGGTAAATCACAATCACCGCCTGCAGTGGCTTCCAAAATGGCTCCATAGACGTTAAGAAAATATTACCAAGCCGGAAGAAGACATTTGCATCAAATGTGCCCTTTGTTGGGCTTTCAACATGAGCTTCAGCTGCATCCAAAAGGTACATTATACTCTCATCCGTTCCGTTGATGAGAATTACAATGTCCAAGTGCGTCACCCCTCCTTTACCAGAATCTTGCACAGATCAAAATTGCGGTAGGGTATTAATCATGGCCATGACAGATTTGAATTTTACAACCATATTTCCTACAAGAGCGTACCGTTCATGTATTGAAGTGATTTTGGTATCAAGAACATTCATTCTTTCCATGAATCTCGAAATATGCATTGACCTTGCTCCATCAAATGGAATTTTATATTGTTCGATAAAGTCTCGACATATCGTAAGGTATTGCTCATATTGTAAATGAACTAATGGTCCGTTTTGTCTTCGACGATGATATGATTTTAGACCTGCTGATATTTATAACTTCCCACGGTGTCATGGTCGCCTTATCATTCTGTGCGAGAAGAATGACACGAATAAGATCTCTTGCCCAACTTATTTTGGAAGTGATAATTCCAACAAAAATATGGAGTGCGGACAGGCGATGTCTACCGTCAACAATAGCTAATGACTTGTCGGACTTCAGTACAAATTTATCCCTATCTTCGCTACATAATTGATAAATACCAGTATATTTGCCGTCAACGTCTTCAGCTTCGAAAGTCATTGAAATGATTCTGAAAACAAATTGATACCGCTCTTGTGCAAAGCATTTAACGAATGCATTACGATACTAGGCGTTCAAATCCCTCAAAGCACTCTTAACGTTTCTTACCGGACTGAATTGAAACCATAATTCGTTAGTCCTATAGTTTCTGAGACGAAAGTCAGTAAGCGTAACAGACCTCCCCTATCGGTCTACTCAATAAAATCTCTGTTGACTCGTTGTATTGCATGACCTTCATCGTTTGAGAATCCCAAAAATGAACACAGTCTTCTGATTCCAAATCACGGAGGAAGGCTGGGTTGGTACCTCTTCCTTTATTTGCATAATACGGATATTCCAATTCCTTTTGCAGTGGCTCAATTTTCACATCTAGAATGTCGACTCTGTCCAATATTCCATACATTACATCCGTTTCCCATTTCGCTATACACCCTGAGTTTCTTCCATTTCCAGCACTAAATTTTGTTGTGCCAAACAGGACTCCACACAAATCTGAACAATCAATTCCTCCGCACCCTGATGATGACATCACCACTTCAGCGGAATCTTCATCTAGGTAGGACAGCTGAACAGACACATATGGACCTATACCGCTTGCCGCTGCATCGGTACCATTTTCCTTTCCAAGTATCAGCTTATGGAATAGTTGTCCATCTCTTTCCGGTGGGTAGCGATTATCAGACACTTCTCCTGTCCTGATGCAGAAGATGAGGACACATTTTATTATAGCAGTATGTTGTAGTTGTGAAATAGTGAAATCAGTTGTAAGCCTGCAATACGTTTCCTCCATATGAAGGAAGAACAATTGCAGGAAATTAAATAATTGATTTTTTGCTGCAAAAAATTAATTATTAAATTTCCTGAAAAACGTTTTCTTCCATATGGAGCCTGATAAATTGTAGGAAAATAAATAATTGATTTTTTACAATAGGAAATCAATTATTTAATTTGCTGCAATTTTTCGGCCGCCATATGGAGGAAAATATGTACATTGTTTCTTCGTCCATAATAGCTGTACAAACAGGCCGCCCCCGCCCCCGTGCGAAAAATTAAATATTTAATTATTTACAACACATACTGGATCACAACATTATACAACTTTCCCCGGAGATAACATGACTGTACTAGTATAGAGACATTACCATCTTTACGTTCTTTCATATTCTTCCACTATCAACACACATCACGTCAATTAAACAGCAACACTGTACAACTTGATCATTACAACAACAACTTCACACCCCATATATTCTTCTCCACCAACATCTCCCACAAGGATTGTACAATAAATTTCAACATTCTACATCCCATTCCCCGACAGTTTTAAACCCCATTTTCAACACGAAACTGAGCAACAACACAACATGTCATCTTTATCCTCTGCTGAAAAATGCTCTACTGGGGAAAATTGAGCCACTGAATCTGAATTAACTCTATTTCTGCTGTTCCCTTTACTAACAGTTTATCAAGTTCATCGTTCAAATAAAACTTGAACTATAGGAATGTGTCAATTTCAAGAACTATCTTGAATAGTTTAGGTTCCATAAGAACCCGATTTCCAAGCTCATAACAACAAATTTCAAAAGCAAGGCGAATAACAGAACGAATCCTTTGAAAAAACCGGTATTCGGGTCTATAGGAGCAAATTGTTACAAGATCCTAGCAGAAATTGGTCCTAAGAAAGTGAATCAGATAGCCCGTACGTCTCTCGTCATAAACACATATGATTGTAGAGATGAACTCACACTGCAAACGATCACTGGCAACTTCACTTCGACTGAATTGTTATTTGGGCCAACATCCATCGATATGATCATCCAGTCAACTGGGAAAGTACCAAGACGGAACCCATTCAAAATGTTTTTCCCAACACCTTTCGAATGTCTTCTCTTTTACTACAGCATTTCATTTGTCTCCGAGACAATGTCGAGAAAACATTCTATGACGCGTAATAGAAATATATCATGAAACATTTCACTAGTACTAGAATACGGTTTATTTGTCCAGCCGTTTTAAAGGCGTGGACAGGACTGGCAACATCAATCGACATTCCTCGTCAGTAAATTGATTTCAGCGTACATATTCTGCAACTCAGCAACATCCAGTTTTGAAGTTCTTCCTACCAGGAACGAAGCTTTTTCTTCCGTTACTCAAGAAACAAAATTTACGGCAGATGATGAACCAGTCAATATCGAATAAATTGTAACCTAACAAGCTTGGAATATAACAAACAGAATAGACACAGCATTTAGTTACGTCGCATCTTCATATTTTACCAGCCTGCACAAAATATTGTGCAACATTTCCAAGTACGACCCCGATTCGAACATGGGACCAACTATAATGTTGATTCCTTTTTTCTTTGATCCGAACAGTTTGTAATTACCGCACTGCTTTTCTTGTACACCCGTTCATGTCTTTGAATCTCTCAAGTTATCCGTTCCAGATTTAAAAACCATGTAAGTTGTCGTAGGCGTTGATGAGGACATTTCGCCTTCAGGGGAAACGGAATCTCGTAATGGTAAGCTTGAAAGTGTACCGTCTTCCGAACAATTGGATAGACACAAGAAGAAATCTAAGGTTTCTGGCCAACAAAAAACGCAAATATCCCTAGGCTGATTTTCGGATATACCGACAAAAGTAAAAGACGAATATGATGTCGAATCAGCAGCTTCAGATGAGCTGACTACAATTGGATTGAGATCGATGGAAGTGCTGAAAATAAGTATGTAGAATTTCTGCTACTGCTATGACTGCGATTTTCAGTCCCTTACCGACACACTTGAGGATGCTATGGGTCAGACTGTACATGTTCAAGGACTCTGATATTGGCGAAACGGCTGTATGCGTGGCGACTAAAACTGGCGCCAGGTGGTCGAATACAGCCACGTGTGAATTGAAGAGTGTATTCTTGTGTAGTATTGGATGTGGATTTTGAGCGGTCCCTGGGGAGCGCGAGAATCGTAGAGAGTTTTGGGTGCAGTTACGGAGATCTGACTCGTGGAGAATCGAGATCAGTACGCGTGAAGTTAGAATGATGGCTGTACTGAAAGGAGGCGGATTGAATTGTTATGTACTCATCGAGTTCGTACCGTAGAAGGAGGATGATGATGGCTGATGGATAATGGGAGTGCAAAGAAAGGTCGGAGGCTGGAGAGAAGTAACTGCGCTAATGACACGTGCAAAATATTCGTCTTAATACGAATAGGTGAGTGACTTTTCTATTGTTACAGTATCAATACCCATACGTTAACGACAATAAACAGAGCTTATTGTAGTAGTAAAAAGTAAGGAAAGGAGAGAGAGAAAGGAATGGTGTTGGTGGTATTATTATAGAGGAGAAGAATTCCAAGAGCCAAATCAAAACAAGAATCTGATCCTTGTTTGTCGGCGGAAGCTTAGATGGTAAGCCTAGGATGCCCACGTGAGGATATCAGAACTAGGGTAGCATGGATCAAACTGTCAACTGTGGTGTGGGCGACCATGTACAGTATCGTAGGTGGGTGTCTATCTGTACATGATGGTACACGTGTAGAGAAGTTGAGGATGCTGTTCTATAGATATGTTATTTAGTGTGGTTAATGCTAGTCTTGTAACGTGGATCAGGGGCTGGGTTAATCAGTACAAGATAATGTGCATTTTATTCAAACAAACCCTCCTTACAACATTAGATATATAAACGGCTATCCAAGTTCAGTTCAATATCAGTTCAAGTAGCAAGACATGAACTATTTTTTACATTTATCGGAAACTATTTTGAGATCGGGAAGTCATGAGCATACATTTTGTTCGGCCATGCAATTTTAGTCCTGGGTTCAACATATTAAGTCGAAGAAGGAATTAATCGTATTGGAAAACTCCGAAGATGATGAAGATGGAAAAGAACACAAGGCTGAATAGGTGTTTTCGGTGTGGAGGAAACAGCGCTCCATTACAAGAAGACAACGGGTTACTATGCATCAAATCCAATAACACCTCGTCTCACACATCTCTCCGTGGTTGAAAATTCATTCCACTGCAGGAAGAATGGTATGGTATATGATTACGCTTTAGAAAGGATAAACTACAGTAGTTTTGGGTCCATAACTTCTGTTAATCCCGGAATATGTAATTAAATGAATAACATCTCAATGGTATCAACCAACTAAAAGGTATTTCTTCCATCTCAAGCGAAACCTTTTAGTCGAAGTCTATTGCGCTGACTAGAGCAAAAGACAAGGCAGTGGATGATGGATATTTTCTTCAACTTTTCCCATCCAGGTCAGTTGATTGTGGAGCCATGCACCGGTACATTTTGTATTGCAATGTCATTTATGCTTCTTCCAAACCATAGTAAATTTGTCTGTGGTGTTATGTATGATAAATGTTTGGAATACTGCTGGACACAACTATTCCAGGTTTTCTCTCGTTAGTTACTTGACTATTAATGCCACGTGGAGGACTCGGGAGAAAACGTACTTTCAGCACACTAATATTTGAGAGAGCAGAATGCCATTTCCATGAAAAAAGAAGGAATGTGTGTGATATTCTTCCTAGGCTTCCCTCGTTTCAAACTTCCCCTAAGCATGTTTTTCACTTCATCTCACAAGCCATTGGGGACGCATCTTCGTATAACAACGGTGTTTCCATACCGTGGGGAAAGTAGAATATATCATGGAAACGAGCCCTTGCTGGAATACCTACAAATATGTTTCTTTGAATGGAAGCAGGGGCACCAGGTTTTCCCTGAAACAATCCACAATCAAACATGATGAACTTGGTCTGGGGGTTTTCGCCGAGAATACAATTGATGGAGGTTTTCTCATTGGTCAGTACTATGGAACATTGGTTTACGGAAATATCGGCGGGAGTCAATCAATTACAAAAAATTTTGGCGAGGGTCTACTTTCGGTATCTAAAGCCCAGATCTTGAAATACGGTGCCAATGTTTCACATAAATTCAGGGCAAGAGATGGATGAGAAAAGAAGGTATGGATTGTAGCTGCTCCTTGGTTCATTACAAGGTACATTAATTACTTCCATTATCTCCCTGGATATAAGGCTTCGGTGAACGACAGATTGAATAATCCAATAACTGAGTTCTTTAATTAATGCAAACGAGTCGTTTGGAGGCTGCAAATTACACTCTCGTGCAAAACAGAAAGTTGAGAACTAATGCATTTGTAACTTCTTACAAAACTTTGGAGATTCGTGTTTTTTTCTATTGCAAATTGTAAAAACGTTTCATTGATTACGATCCTGATCATGTTCATCACGGTAAGACGACTAGAACTAATATTTGCATCCTTTCCGGTCATATTATCTTCAAGTTTTCCCTTATTATGTACAGTACATGAAACACTTATCACTATAACTCCAATGAGAAATTATATAACTTACAAAATATTACAGTGTGTCTCCAATAATTGTGACTGAAAATGTGGATAGTCGGTTTCTTTAAAAACAATTTTTCCTTTCTATCATTAATAAAGCTCCTGCTAGAATGATACTACAAGTTTAAATATTAGCGAAACCCCCATTCTATCACCATTACCTATTATACATATTGATGATAGATTGAGTCTTTCTCCATTCAAAATGGGGAACTACCCTTTTCGGGGATCAAAAACATTACCACCTACATGCCTAAAAAATCAAATTGTCACAACAAAACCACCCCAAATATGAGAAGATAGATAACAATTTGTTGCCCAATTAGGGCCAGGATGTCATCTATTTCATACCAACCTCCACCAGACGACAAACCATTTCCTATCTTACCACACTTGGTGAGGAATGTCTACAAAAAAAGAATGTGGAAAAATAAGAGGGGAAGTAGAAGCAGGAAAGAATTATGACAACACAACCACCCAAAATATGAGAAGTTAGATAATAGTTTGCATCTCAATTAGGGCCAGGATGTCATCTATTCCATCCGGACCCCCACTAGACCAAAAACAATTTCCTATGATCCCACATTTGGTGAGGAATGTCGATAAAAAAATAAATGCGGGAAAAGGAAGGACAAAATTTAAAAAAAGGGAAGAAAAAGGAAGGCCGAAAATGAATTTGAGACAAATGGTCATACAACATTCCCATAAATTTACTTCTTCTACCCTCGACAGATAGCAAGAAGATTATTGTGATTAAAACCCTGTCACCTCCGAGGTCACAGGGTTTTTTTTGATCATTACATTCTGGCCATCAGACACATTGCTGAAGACTTAATGTGTTGGACGTAGAGCGAATCTGATTCCGGTTACCGCACCACATAACTTTGTCAACGAATGGTTGGAAAATTTGAAAAATATCTCGCCGTTATGATCACCCTTCATTCTGTCACGGATTCCAATTTTCATAACGCACATGCAACAGAGACGGTGTTCGAACTCTTTCGGGACTGTGAATGGCACCCTTTCTGCTCGTTAATATACGAATTCATTACGTACACTTTTGCCTTGTTGGAGGCTTTCCAGTGCTTTCGATTCAATTTTTCTATATTTGGTGTTCATACACGCACTGAGAATAATTACTCACTGTAAAAGAAATATGGCGGAGAAGCTAAAGAAAACGTGAGCACGCCATGATTTAAAACCAAAATATCAGAAGTTAGAAATCAAAACTTCAAGAGTCGTCTCTGCGACGAATGGGTGCGCGGTGTGAAGAATTTCTTCGTATGTGGCGACAAGCATCTCGCTAGTACAAGGCTTTTGATGAAAGACGTAATGCAATTCTAAATTGAAGGCAAAACACCTACAGTAGTTACTAACTGTAGAGGACTTGGCATCTCTAGTCGATATGACATCGGTTTAGGCTGATGATGATGGATTGAAAGAAGAGGATGACGTACGATGGTCACAGTTTGAAGATGATACGGAAGATACGGATATGGTTTGATGACAATCGTTGATGATACCTATGTAGAGAATAATATATCGAATAACGCCTTCTTACAAGGCAGATCGTACGAGTCAGACGTGAACTCTGCTCTCGTCGCCATGAATAGACAATTTTTTGGGATTTTTACTCGAGATTTGATGGATCCAGGTTAGATACGGCAGGTAACCGAAGATTGTTGGTTAGTAAATCGCAGTATTTAATGTACGAAAGGGAACTCGGACAACGATCACCATGAAGAGATCCATCCAGAAGAAGTTTGAAAGGGAAAGGCGGAAATGAAAGGACGATAGTGTAAATCGCCATACGAATCCCATTTCATACACTTGATGTAATAATTGATGTGTAATTTGCCATATTAGAGGAGCACTGACTATCTCTTCTATCTAATACGTATATAATAGATACCTTCATTGACTTATTCCTATAAGGTAACTATGTACATGTTGGGAACCTCAAGTCAACCATTATCATTGTAAAATTACTTCTTTATATACCGCTGGTCTCTGGAGAGCACTTCCTTTTCCATTTACATGGAACAAGCACTCAGCCGTAGACATCAGAGCTTTGGTAATCCATTCATCGGGCAACCCACCAGCTGCTGAATCGAGCATCAAGTCCACCTGTGAAGTATTACACCCTCCAAGAGTTGCAGAAAATAAGTGGTTCTTGCAATATATGTATGGCAAATGGAAGTTTACCACTCCGATACTCCGATATAACCTTACAGCTTGTACCGAAGAATTCAGGTTCAATCGCCGCTTGATGGTTGATACTATGTTCCTGAATTTTCATAGTCATACATACGGTAGATGAATGTACCCATTTTATGGCAGGAGCGTTCCTAAAAACCAGACTGAGGATAATATCTGGAAGCCCATTTCATGTCTCTGGGTCCAATTATATATGGGATCACCCGATTACTTAAACGAAGAACAAGGTTCATCCTATGTATCGAATTAGCTGAGGTAGAACACATCCGTTGCTGGTATAAAAATCGAAGAAGCATCCATTTCAACTCCTGGATCTATTGGTATTGTAGAAAGATATCATACTACGTTGAGGAGCGCGTATCAGAATATTAGGTGACGATGTCGAAAAGTGAGATGAATGAAAGTAACTGCCTCCAAATGGCCTTCCATGCAGTAAACGCAACAATGGGAACAGAATGACTTTGCACAATGTTGATCGTCTTCGGTGCACTCCCTCAATCTTCCAGGGTGACACCATCTTCTAACTAAGTTGAAAGACGGAAGAGATGAAGAAGCAAAGAAGGCAGCAATGAAAAAACAAGAAAAGAGACGTATCGCTTTTTTCCTCACGCCATCCACGAGGACAAACATCGGTAAAAGTATCCAAGGAAGAAAAATCCTTCATATCATCCCTACAAGCCAAACTACAGGGTCTCTTAAATAATAATAAATTTTTCCCGATACACGAATCGATGGTGAAGGGGAAACGAATATTTGGCTGCTGATTCATTGATGAGTTAAAGAAAGTAGGCAACGGGCTGAGAAATAACAGCGTATTAATGGCACAAAGTTACTCCAATGACGATACCACTTCTATTGCTGCAAAACCACCAACCGTACAGCACTTTTCACAATACACAGCATTATTAATAGCCGCTTCCATTTCTAATTTGAGACCATATACCTGTGACATAACGCAATCATGTATCCAATCTCGTACAGGTTTGGAGCAGGAGGTATAAATAAAATCACCAAAAGGAACTGAGAATACCTGAAGGATTTGTGTTGAGAGTCGTCAAACCACTGTATGGAATCTCATAATTCGGACTTCATGGGTACTTAAATTACCTACAACATCATCTTGAGACGCCCAACATGAAAAGAGCGAGGGCTGATCCATGCGTATTGATAAGGATAATGGTAGTCAAACTTTAAATTGGAGACCTTGAAACAAATCTATATTTTGGCATGGACTACTGGTGGGAAATTGAAGAAGAACATGAGCCCGTATTTTTGTTGATAAATTAAATCAAATAATTTGGACTTTTTTTAATGAATGTCAAAATTAAATAATCAATTTCATTGTTGATAATATATCGAGCACGATAAAGTGTATGTGCGGGCAAAGTTACTCCAACCTCCGATTTTACAGCTTGTTTCATTTCTGTAGCGGTAGAATGTCTATTTTCTTTCAGTTGACCTCTCATAACAGCAGTGAGAGGGAATTATTTTTTAAAATAGCATTGTATTTCAATTCACATGTTCATAAAAACCACATTTACATACGTGCCACAGATTACAATTATTTATTTCACATAATTATTTGTCTTGTCGACGAAGACGAGCACTAAAATGACAGACCTCAGTCCCATTTCTTCTTTAAATGTCTTCTTTTACCTCATTCATATGAATTTGCACATACTTACGCTATCGATGGACCACCTTAAGAATTATGGACAATGATAACGTGTTTGTTTACTGATATTGAGTTAATGTTTATTTTTCTTCACAGTAGGCACATCAGAGATAATTTTCCTATCAAAAGGTCGTATTTCGTTTTAGTAGGCCACGGTATCGTCGGTTGAAACTAGCAGATGGTTTTGAAGTACTTTCTGATGATGATTATATCTGAGACTGTTGTTGTTTATGTGATACATTTGAATAGACCTGACTCCCAACTAAATAATGGACCGCCAATTGAACCGCTGCGTCAAAACGATGAGCCTGGTTGTACGTTATGAGATATATAATCAATAGATAACAACAGTAATAATAAAATATAATTGGTACGTTATATTTTTTACATCATGATTTTGTAGTTCATGGTTGTCTTTGAGGCTCTCTAAGATTACATGTCAGACCACGGATCGAGTGGCGGTAGAGTGCAAGCAAAACAAAGGGAAGTCGTTGGATGTATTAGAAGTTTATATCTGGTGGGTGTCAGAAATTTTGATGGAATTTGGAGTCTCAGTAGCGTTGTTTTAAATTATTGTGTCATTTGTAACAGATGGAGTGGGGTAAAAATTGGTCGAGATGAAATGGAAACTGATTAATGCATTTTGAAAGACATGGTGTGTCTGGGTCGCTAATTTCCCTGTTAATTCGACCCACACTTCTATTAAACAAAATGAACGAAATTGAAAAAGAGAAAGAAAAGAAAGAAAAGAAAAGCATTGCTAAATCTGGTGGAAAACGTCTGCCGTTCCGTAGTGTGTAGTCTACCTGGTTATTCTGTTACAGGTAAGAAACTTTGCGGATAAATCAGTTCAAGTCCACTAAGGTATTACCGTGCCCTTGTCTATCGGTTAGTATCGACAGCAATCAAGTATTTCTACTCAGTCGGTCGCCATGCTCCTTGCAGTGGGTTTCTATGAGTTTGCTGCTGAAAGCTGGATTCTGGGCTCTTTTTCAGATATGTCTAGCTTTTTATTATTCTTTTCTTCTATCCATGATGAGGTGGTTATGTATAATGTAGATAGTATGATTCGAGATGAGGTCAACAATGTAGATACACGAGTATTAGAATTCTACTGTTAGTAAGTGAATAAATTCTTAAAGTAGATTCTAAATCGAAGTTTGTATCTGAAAATAAACATTCAATAATTCAATAAATAACATTTATTCGTAGAATGCAGTGTGCAGTATTTCCCCTGGCACTGTATTTATTAATGAAAGTCAATTATAGGTTTCAGTTGGTACGAGGTAGCTCAAGAAAGGTTGTTCGTAACTCGGTTGGGAAACAGTGGTTATGTGGACCATGCAGTGTTTCCCAACCATATTAGAAGGTTGACACTGGATAGTGAAGGGGCACAACGTATCACTCTTACGGATAAGTCTCTCCTTTTTCGCACCTGTGAATCGGGAGTGGTGCGCATTGGTGAGTTCGGTAGATAGTCGTCAGCTCTCTAGCGAACTCGCCAATGCGTACCATGTATCAAAAATTAAAACTTGTGGAGGATGCCAAAAAATAGTGCAAACAACTACTGGTTGAGGCCCAATCAAGAGCGATCAGCATGGGAGATAGGTCAGGTCCTAAACACTCGAGGTGGAACAGAACGATACTAACATCGTAAACAGGGCGGTGCAAGACCTTCTGATTTGAGACTATAACGAGAATTCTGGGTAGACACTACTGTGTAGGGGCCAAACCACTTGATGTCCTACACCGTATTCTTCATGATGGGGATGGTTATGTCTTTATAATCCGTTAATTGATCTCCGCTAGAGAAGATCACGTTCTCAAAGGACTTAGGTTGATGGGGATAACCACGACCGGCACGTGCTGACTAAATGGCTAATAGATCTAACTCACAGGAAGTGGAATCGCTCTGGTTGTCGAGGAGAGGGAGGTGTCTAGTTAATAGATCCAAGGGATCACGCCGTAAGTTATCTGAAATAAATAGAGATAGCCTGCGATGCGCTGGTGGCGGTACCCGCAGATGAGCTGTAGTATGACCTGCACCTAGTCTAGGTTTTCATAGAGCAAATTTTAGATACTTTTCTTCATAGTGCCGACCATCTATTCCACATACCCATGTTACATAGGGCCGTAGTGGGCCACGTTATTCCATTGAATTCAATGCGACTATATAAACTGGGACACACGAGCTACGGTAAAGCGTACGCTGTCGAAGAATATCTTCTCCGATGGTCCTAACGGGTGCATGATCGTCCTATCAACGTGATCGGCGACGACATTAGCAGTAGTACTCTTGGCGGCTCAAAACATAGGTTATCAGTTGAAAATCTCTACAGCTATTAGTAGATAGCGCTCATTGTACAGACCAGGTGTGAAGAGACCGGATAAATGGATGGATGAGGTGTTCCAAAACCCGATAAGGGGCATGAACAGTAGGAAAGTGGGTATGGAGATGTAGTACTTCGGGATCGGAACGTGAAGCTTAAATACAACACACTACTTGGTGTGTCTGTAGATATATCCCATCACCGCGGGCTACGAATACCTTGTCAACCACAAACTGGCGAAGAGTAGGAAATTGCGTAGGGAAGTGTCATCCTTTTGGATCGGATCGTCAAGCTTAAATAAAACACACGACTTGGTATTTCTTTACATGTATCCCATCACCGCGGGCCACGAATACCTGTCGACCACAAACTGGCGATTTTTTCCGCCCTTCTAATGGCCGATGCTTTCATGGAATGTATCCAAGCTCTTTACACTGAGACACTTTGAAAGGACGATATTTGGTACAGGAAGGGTCTGACGGAAGAGGTCTTTACTCTATCTGAGTAAAACTTGAGAAGAGCGGAGAATGCCAAAACGATGCTTCTGGTCCTTCTATACTATCAATTCACCACCAATGTGGCGCTTCATTTGACGATAAATGGTTCGGATCAGAGGAGGTACAGAGGGATACGATGTTCACTTTATCTCCATCATCGCCAGTGCCTAGGTCGTACTCCTCCCAGTACTCGCGCGAATGGAATCCTCTGTGCCATTTGCAGAAGAGGGCTGTAGACGACGTGAAATTCTTACTCAACGAGGAATAATATCTAGCGTGCTATCCGTCTGGTAACGCCCTTCTTCATAAAGTCGTATCTCAACGCCTGTTGTTCGGTGATTAGTTCTAGTGGTTTTGAGAAGAGTGCGGGTAGATCCAAAAAATTCCTCACGGTGGTGATAACATCAACTCTACGCGCTCGCACGCAGAGTAGTTTCACTCAGCATCTTTGAGGGTCTGATCGGCGTACTGTATCGGGTGTACGCGTCCATCTCTCTTCCGATAGAGTAATACGCAGCCAGTATTACTGCGGCAACCGTGTGGTGCAATTCGTTTTTGGACACGTGTATGTTTCAGTGGCTTTTGCCATATTTTTTCTTTTCTGCAGAACCACATTTTTTGGGTGGCTTTCCACAATCTCCACGTGTATTTATGACATTGTTACCCATTACACAATACCGGTGGCTCCCGCTCCGCTACCTTGTACAGTACGCTCCCCCTGTCATTCGGCAGCAGCTGAAGCCAACTAAAGAAGTTTTTTCGTGTGCCTCTCTTCAATTCTAACAAATAAAAGCAAAATCTAGTCTGAACCGAATCCCAAAACTGGCATTTCGTCGACCACAGCGAAATCCGTTTCGACTATAATAGGAACTCGATCTCTCTTGTGAGAACCGCTCAACCGCACTTTACAAGCGCGTTTATTTTTCCGGCTCAACCTACGTCGTATTCACATCCACCGCTTTACAAGCGCGCTAAGATCAATACGTACGTCATCCATCAACCGCCATTTGCGACAATACGATCTCTCCCTCCAATTTTTGGTGGGGTTCAAGCACCAAAACGAGCTACTCGGAATGAAAGGTCGCGAACTCCCGTTAGTGCTCCATTTACTCCTCTCTGGAGTGTATTTTACTACATCTAGTCTCCGAGCCTAGAAAGACCCTAGGTGGCCATTGATCAAAGATCGACAATACAAAGAAAACGGGCATCCTCAAGCCCATATCACGACGAACATGGTCTGTGACCGGCAGTTTACTCGCGGGCTAGACGTATTAACATCTCGAGCCGTTCCAAAGGGTTGTTCCTTGGATCCTCCCACACCGTGTGGTGACCAACTCAATCATGAGGCAACCATTCAACGCATTTCCGGAGAGGGATCCGACGTCCTACAACAGAAAATAACAGACTTAAACAAACGTCTGGGAGAGGTGCTTATCCGCAAGCACTAATTCGAGAAGGAATTCAAACACCTCTGCAACGAACTTACGGTAATTAAGCAGTGCTTTACCGAAAAGATACAATTTCCAACGGAGTCAGGAGCCGAATCCAAAAAAATGTTGCTTTCAGATGTTAACGACATCATGGAACGCGGTACATCAAGCCAACAACACTAGATTGTCGAGGAAAGAAAGTAGAAGAAATCCCCATCACAGGTCAGGAAGACGTACCTACACGTCTAACATTACCGTCTCAACAAGTTGTTATAGTACACCGTGAGACATCCCGTAGTGCTAAGAAACTTACTCGAAGTTCACATTCGTACCGATCAAAACCGTCGGCTGGAACTCAACGTATGTCCCAATACGATTCTTCCTCGTCCGAATATGATAACGAAACCACAGGCCAAGTTGGGATGTCATTGACTTATCAGTACCGTTCTTTGAACGTGAAAACGGCCCGAAGCACAGAGGACTGACCTCGTTTAAACCATCAAATCAGGACTTCGAACAGTTAATGACCTATCGATACTATCGTTTATTCCGCCCACGCGACGAGCGCGACAGTTTATCGACTGAAGAATTACGCAAACACCCCCAGCGTCTGGATCTGATGATAAAAGAACACCGATTTTTGGGCGACGGTCTAATACTGATTTTCGGCTTCCTCTCGAGAATGGTGGAAGAATGTTACATACTCGGTCTGACCGAAGCTCAGACTTCCGTGGTAATTTCTAAATTCCTTACGTGGAAAGACGCGAAATCATTCCGATCAACAAGAAACGGCGCTCGCTCCGGAGGTGTTACTTTCTGGCCAGCAGCTGTTCAATCATTGTTGCGGACGTAAGCCACACCCGCAGTGTCGATAAGACTCATCGATACTTCCTTTCGTGTGATGTGGATGAGGGCCAGGTGCGGATGATCTTGTACTTGACGGTAAGGTGCATGACGATGACGTACGGATGATGATGTGCATTAATGATGATATTAATCAACGTGGCAGTTCGTGATGGTGAGATGCTTGATGATGAGGTGTGTATGATAATGTGCATTAATGATGATTTACATTGATTATGATGTGCTTAATGGTGAAACGCATGAGGATGATGTGCACTAATGATGATGTGCATGAACGGGGATGTGCATTAAAGATGATGTGCTTGATGGTGAGGTGCATGATGATGATGTGCATTGATGATGATGTGCATTGATGATGATAAGAATTGACAATGATATGCGGATGATGATATGCATCGATGATGATGACTTGATGACGATAATGATGACCTGATAAGGACGCGCTGATGACGGCGGCAAGAAAATATAACGCGATGATGATGGATCTTAGTAGAGGCACCTGTCTAGGAAAGCCACGCGCGGAATGGCTGTGAAAAGCCAGGAGGGAGGAGCACGCGTAAAGTGCAGGCAGGAGCGATAACGGCTCATGGACACCGATGGACTGATGGCCAGACCGACGAAATAGAACATCTCACTAAACAGGAGGAGAGGCAAGAAGGAGGAGGCATTACACCTTGGGTTGTACTTTGGCACAGAAGCGACACCCAGAGTCAGGAACCGAAACGCCACCCTATAAAGAAAACATCATACACGACAAATCATATAGAACGCATATTACACGTGTATAACTAAAACTCGAAACCTCATGTAGTCCAGACTAAATACGGTACACGAGCGAACTAGTACGATGGTCCACACGTGTTAGAACCACTTGTCTTAATTAGGTACGTTTACCAAATTTAAACAAATGGTACAGTGAATTCACACACGTATGGATGGGTGACTGACACTAAACTGGATGGTATAAAGAGGAGGTATTCTTTATCTTCGGCAGACAAAAGAGCAGGTAGCTTTAATTAAATCAATGGTAACACTTTCGAAAACAAAAGACATCTATCGTCAAATTCGCATCAAGCGAGATCTCGACCGAGAGGAGAATATCCAACCACAACAGGCCGACGTCGACTTAGGCATTCGACGGGACGCGCAAAGGCAATCCTTACACACCAGTTGTGTTGCCATTGCTGGCAACTGCGAACTGAGTTGACAAGGATACTGTAAGGTACCTTCTATCTGTCTTCCGCAAAGG
>JAULBU010019256.1:0-67635 GCA_032358235.1 Odonthalia washingtoniensis | reverse complement strand
ACTTCCATGTTTTGCCCATGTGAACCCACGCATTAAATGTTTTTGAGGTCAATGAAAGTGGGACATTCAAACATCGTAGATTTTCCCCAATAATTTCATATTGCCCGTAAACTGATAATTTTATGAAGGCTGGGGATTTAGTGAGTGTAGTTACGTGCAGTGCGGAAAAATATTGTCATAACATCAGAGCGGCCCCTATTTTGTAGATTGCTGTTTTTTTTTAATTCCAATTTTTTTGGAAAGGGATGCAGCATTACATTTATTGGCATATACCGTACGAAACGTCTGACAGGATGGCAGAAAAGCATCCAGCAGTGTAATTGGAGCCTGTAGTGAATGATGTCATCCAACGGGTGAAAGTGTGCCATCCACATTAATTGGCAGAAAAAAATCTCATGTGTCCGTTACCGTAACGTGTGACAGGAATGTTTGAAAAATGGAAAAGAGATTCAGAAAATAAAATGGAAAGCATTCATTTGTGTTGTTATACTGCAGCCGGAGGAGTTGGAATATAAAATATTAGAATAGTTTCTGGAAATATGCGTATACATGAAATTTTAATTAGTAGGTCACTAGTAGAGGAATGAAATGTGTTATGGATCAAATAAAAACTAGCTGACAAAAATGTTATAGTAAAACTTTGAAAAGAAAAAGTACTAATCTGCTTCAATGTGATATGTATGGCCCGTACCGTAATCAAGAAAAAGTCCTTCGCCTTTTGTAATAGGATACAAAGATTGAATATGTGAAAGTAGGTACGAAGATGTTGATGCATCTGATTTAAACTTCGTATTCCTAAAAAATGCACAAATTACCCTCCTTAGACTAAGTGATCTTTCGACCGTAGGTTCTTCATCCCCTTCCAGAAATTGAAAATCGTTTATGTTTCTTGTAGTCCACCATGTAGCAGCTACAATACAGGATGTATTAAGCTTTCCGTCACAACCCTTGAAGTTTGTAGACAATTTTCTCCCTACTTCAAAAATTGTGCTCTAGTCACTGAAAGCATTCCCTCCTTATATGTTTTTGTGAACGAATATTTCCGTAAACGAGGGTTATATAATAATAATTGATGATTGAATGTTAAGGAACTGTATTTCGTGCAAACACACCAAAACTATCCTTCCCATGTTTGATTGTAGACCGCTTAAGTGTCAGACAGAAATCCCAGGATTCCATTGCTAGTAAATACTCTATTCAAATTCCGTCAAGTGTTTGCTTCCATGATAATTTACACCAAATCCATGGTATTGCATCAACATTATTGAATAACAATGGATCTCCAATAAACTGCGAAATGAAATGGCGATATGTCTTGGAATTTTGAACAGTAGGGTCACCTGGTGGAACTACCATATATCTTTTCTTTTTTAACTTCAATTGCCTCTAACTCTCTAATAAAAAGGCATCATTCTCGGAAAACATCATCACTTCAATTAATATCAGAATCCTTGCTTAGTGACTGACTGGGAAAACAGCAACCAGTTTAATCCAAGAATGTTCCAAACATGGATTATCTATATCGCAACCAAAACACTTTCTGTGCTTTGAAAGAAGCATTCAAGCCATTCCCACTGAAAATACACCCACACACGGGTCCAAAACCTACTCACCAGGGCATGTAAATTTTTTGATGATATCCGACCTCCATTTCGTAGCTTTCTGTTCTGGTCGAAGTGATGCTCTTGAACTAGGCTTATTCTGTGAGATTCCTTAAAACTCTTTCCGTTATTGGGAACCCTCGGAATTTAGTTAATCTCAATGCATGTCCCTTTCTGAATTGTGCAAACGGAACCTGTTCGATTGTAATTAACTAGTCTTAATGATTCGTTTCAATCCATTCCAGCGTTCCATAAATGAACTACTTGTTATTTGTGTAATACAGGGGATTTTCCTCGATACAGAACACACTGATTTCCGATTTTATACCGTTTCCTATTTCATCATATTCGGGGTTGTCCAACGGAACCAATTGCTTCTTCAACTTGAAGTGTTGAACCCATACTGAAAACTGTAGCCATGAGCAAAATATATGTGCATGAATTCCTCCCATTAAAACTGTTTCAAAAAATTCGATAAACAGTTTCATGCTCCTTGATCAAATTAATCGTGATCCGAGTTTTCGAATTTTTGATCAAATCTGGTGTTGTATGGAGGGTCTGTCAGTATAAAATCCACTTTATCTTGAAAAGATTCACTCATTATATTTTCATGAACATCGAAGAGATAGTCAAATTCCACATGGTAACAACAGCAATATTTCTGCATTGCAACCTTCAAAATGCCCATAGACTTACTAGCATCTGGCCCCAGCTGGAACGAATCCGCAAGTTGCACCTCATCTTCTTCTTTTTACTTGATTGAATCATTAATGTCCTCTAAACTTTGTGGGGAAATAACGAAGTAGTCCATTTGTATATAATATGTACCATCATTAGTTTGTTTATGTATACAGATATTATGTACCGTACAAATATTTGCCATACTTGTTAACGTTTTCGCTTATTGCAAGCTTTTGCAGTTCGGGGAGAAAGTTCTTCATCTTGGAGAAGCGGTATCACCAGAACATCGTCAGCCGTGTTCTTCTCCGAAACATTAATGCTGAGAGGATCTATAACATGTTTCGGCAAATTGAAAAAGCATTACGGCAATTCCGAGGTGTCCTCATTGACCAAGAAGGGTAACAGAAAAGCAGAAGTTGTCTGTTCCTAAGAATCAGCGTCATAAATATTAGTATTGTTCAACAACTCGTAAAGGGTGGCGAAGAAGTAATTGGTGATGCAACTAAATGCGGTATCCTCTTGTTGCGTACTTTTCCAAGCTTTAGGAGATACCAAATCTTGTATAGTGACTGGAACACTACCATGAGCAAATGTATGTTCTTGATTGATGGAACAGAACACTTCCTTTCTTGATTTAATTAAAACGAATGCTGAACTGTCGTAGCTGTAATAGGTATAATGTTGAAGAAATTGGCCCGGTAGTTCAATGTTGATTGCTCGTCCTAGTCGAGTCCATGGCTTGAGAAATGTCTGAACGAGGAAGACAATTTTCGTACCCGTATCATGTTTCAGACTTACGAGACGCTTCTACTTTGTTTTCTTTATGAATTAATTAGTGATAGAAACGCTGTGAGAGTAAAGAATGCAGTCGAAAGTTGTTGAGCATGATATACCATATAAATTGGATCGTTGCCTATTTGAAGTTAGTTGAACGACTAGATGAAAAAGTTGGACCGACCAAGAATCCAGTTGACGTATCCTTAGTCTTGAAAAAGCTGTTGAAAATTTCCATTATACGTCCATTTCTTTGCGCATACGTATATATTGTGAGAGAAGCACGGGCTATCTGTCGAACTTGTTGTGTACCAAATTTCGCTAAAATGTTGTCAACATTAGATACAGAAGCGGGGAAAATTACATGTTTCAACGTTTTCCTCTCTTTGTTAGCCTTTATTTCAAATATTTTTGGTACTTGAATATGAATTGGGTCGGTATCCGAACGGACCCATTTCAAGTGTGATTTAATGGAGATATTTCTTTAGTTGAGTTGTGAATCTTGAAATGCCTTAGATCCGAAGATATGTAGAAAAGAAAATATGAGAAATATTGTGAGTTCACGTTCACTTTCTGATAGAATTTGCGTATGCATTGATCTGGCGCTATGTGTAGGAGATGAAGATGAAGCCATTATGTTGATATATGGGGAGTACGATTGAAAATGTTGGAGATGGTTTGTTGAGTTGATTAGATAAGACCTCTTGAATAGATTCTGTCACAGAAAGTATTGTAAATATCATAATATAGAACGGCTGTACAAATGAACTGTTGCAGAGATAATCGAGTTTGGTTTTATAACCGTGTTTTGATGATTGACATAAAAAGTGTTGAGGAGACGTAAACTGGAAAATTGTAACGGCTGATATTGGCTCCTATGATCGGTATGCATTCACGTGTAATTGTTTATTTAAATTTAGTAGACGGTTGTAACAACCGTTCTTATAATTTTAAAAATTGAAAGGTAAAGTTCAACATTTTTGTCCAGCTGGACAAAATTTCAATTTCAAAAATAGAAATAGTAAAAACTCTTTCAAATTGAAATGATTATTACTACATGGTAATTTTAAATTTACCTGCTGTTGTTTAGGTTTCAAGCAGCTGTTAACGCTGGAGAATGTCACAACTTGAAAGGAATGACAGTTGGTAAAACATTAAATATCAAAGTTTCTTTACTGCTGTTATATAACAATGGTGTGCATTTTACTATATTGGTCAAGACATCACCAGAAAAGAGAGATTTAAGAATGGTAGTATACCAGGCAGCACAAATTTTAACAAAGTGGTGGCATTATCACATTTGCATGCTCGTAATCCATATCATCATCTTATTCCTGATAATCTTCATTACTACCTACATTAGGAGGGCTGCTTCAGTGTTGTGGAACATATTTAATTGGATGTTGACCTTTCCGCTGCAGTGACCTACCAAACGCAAATTAAATGGTGTCTCTAAAGTTACCACCTTCGGGATTGATACAAACATGATATCTGAGAGCATGACTTCCTCTACATCCCGCACCAGCATATTGTACATAGCCGTGTCCAATGAAAATAGATTGTCGGGGATAGTAATTTCTTCTAATTCCAGGATGTTTTCTAAACGTTCTATTTTCTCATCGCTGTAATGGACATACAGGTAGGACCCCGGTGCAATTCATAGACATATAGCTTCATCGGCGTTTGTAATTGTGAAATATCGAAGTGAACCACTGTTTCTAACGTCAATGTCGTTATGACCATGCTGTAGTGGGCAATCTCTACCAGTGAGAAGAGATATACCACCTGCTATTGGAATTTCTGTACGCCATTTTGCATTGTTATACAAATTCAGCAATGTATACATCCGTCCAATCCATATGTCTAATGATGCACGTCTTTTCACCAAATGTACATACAATTCGGTTTCAAACAGTTTTCCCAGTAATTTTTTTGTACTGGAGTAACGACCAATTACCTTGTTCCTATCATCTGCATCATTCTCAGAATCGAATCTGTTTATGATCAGATTCTAGTATTGTCTATTGTCTACATCTCTCAAGTGTTCCTCCCCTGGAAATGTTCCTTCCACTTCTTTAACGAAAGCATCAATTCTTGTGTTTGAGAACCCTTCAAAAATATCTTCTATTTTCTTGTTTGGTAATTCGAACGGGTCAGACATGCCATAAAAATGCAATACCCTTCGTTACCCAGTTATTGCTTCTTCCTAGCAAAGAAAACTTGTCTAAAACCACTATACCGGTTAGTATATGCATAACTCCAACGTCCAGCATCATCCAAAAATTGAAATGCCTCAATATGGTCTATTTGCTTTTTTGCAGCCAACATTCATGCCAGATATTTGATTCATAAGGTGTGAATATACTCGAAAAAGATGTGCAGACGATGAAAATCGTGGAAAAATGCCGACCTTAGTAACGTCCGCGTGTCCCTTATTGTTATCTTCTGACGTACAGGTTTACGACCACCAGTTCCACCATATCTAGATCTTTATCTTTTCCTCGATAATTCTTCTTCCAATTGTTCACCCAGTTCAGTTGTGTACTCGAACTCATGCGTTAGATGTAGTAACATGTATTCAATCGTAACTACATCTTGGCACCGGTGAGCGATTTTTCGTTGTTGTAGTGAACATCCGTATGGCGGTATCGTAAGAGAAACGAAGTTTTCTAACGGTTACAGGTCTGTTCTACGTTAAGGAGGTATTTTAGGAGCAGGTGTTTGGTTTTGAGGTGCCGGTAGTTCCAAATCTAATTTCAAAACTTTTATGATTTCTTCCCATGCCTTTCCGGTCTTCTTCGTGAAATGACTTGTAAGGACAGGTGAATCATTATCGCTATCAATTATGATAGAGGTTTGTTATTTTCGTTTATTTCCACTTCTTGTTCTCAGTTGACGGCCTCCATGCACCACTATTCCATCCTTAGTTTTCTTTGTGGTTGATGGTTCAGATTATTCGAAGAAGTGTTTTCAAATATTCTCAAGCAGTATTGCATGACGGTTTTTAGCACTGAATTCCATCTTCGTCACATTGCTACCTGCTCCACACTCTACTAATTTCAAATGCTTGCAAAATATAGTATGAATCTTCTGCGATCTTGTCCTTGTCTACACAATAAAGGTTTCCATGAGTTCCTTCATTTTCGTCAATACAAGTTCTTGTTCGGGGTCACAGTCATTATTTAAAATTTCTTCTAACAGTTCTTTCATTGCCTTCAGGAAGATAACACCAACACTGTAGAAAGGGTTAGCATCGAACGAACCCCTGAATCCACCTTCAAAATAATGCTTTCGCCTCATCGAGAAGAAGTATGATATATTCCTCTGTCCCATTCAGGGGACAGAAACTGTCGAAATATGTTACACGTAATTGTCCAGACTCTTCCCCATCCCCCAATTCCTCAATTATCTTCAATTTTGTCTTAACAGACTCATATTTTACAAACATTTTCGCAACACGTGCATAAAGAGCGTACGTACTTGATCCCTTATTATCCAGGAAATTGCAACGTTACATGTAGTTTGCAATATCATCTGACCTTTCCAATACAAACTATTTACCATACTATTCCTTGAATGTCCCAACATATCGAATGACGCTCGACATCAGATCAATATATGATATATCCTTCTTCGTATGTGATTATGAAATGTTCCTAGTGCGACTGAGGATGATCAACTCCAATGGTGTCATCGAGATATTATCTATTCGGGACACTAGCGAAACACAAATGGGATCCCTTGTTCAGCCCAACGTCTTATCAATATCATTTTTCGACAAGAATTGAATTACAGCAAGTTCGATGACGACCATTGACAACAATCAATGTGTTTTTCGCACGTAAAAACAGTTTACCATTGTCCCTAGTAGACATATAATTGATGAAATCTAACTAATCATCGTCATTTTCTTCCGGGACATCAGCCTCTTCAAATGAAACAGATATCATTCCATAGATCACCTCGTACTTCTACTTCTGAAACGACTAGACGATTTATCTCGATGTGTTTCGTCCACGTTGCAGAGCGGATTCTTGATAGATAGTATTTGTTGTGATCTTAGAAACACTTCCAAGGTCTTGAAATTGATGATGTTGAAGTTTTGCAGTTTTAACGAATTAACATCAACCTCCACATCGTTTGTTACCTTTTAGTTTATTTCCTTTTCAATTTACACTTCTTCAGCTTCCACATATCTTGTCATTGACTGGAAATCCCAACAGTTCACAGATATTTTCTCTGACTTCAAAGCATCCAGTGTCTTAAGATTGTTGATTTATTTTGACAGCAGATTATTCGAGTATGGGATTTTCTTGTACCTGTTGTTGATGACAACCTCTTCGATCATGATCTTATCTAGGCTGTAGGGTATCCCCTCCGTTGTGTTAATATTCCAATTTAAAACTCTCCTCTCATCTTTAGTGTGACCATGAAACGGTTTCGTCGTTACTAACGCATTCCCAACTGCAGCTTTTGAAATGTTAGTTGAATCTGTTGTCCTGTTTAATTTCGAAAACTTCGTAAAACCATCTGCAGAAGTACAGCCTGGACAGAATAATGTAACTATATCACCTGCTGCAATACCCCCGAAGTAAAATCCTTTCCATAATGTTCATCAAGTACGGACTTGTGAAAAGTTGCCTCTTATTCCACAGAAATATAACGGTGCAGACGTGAAGGTTTCGTTGAAGCGCTCACCATTGTTAAATTCCATGTTGCCGTTCGTTACTTGCTGGATATGTTGAGGGAATGTTGTTTAATGTTCATCTTCATGGTATGATCTTGATCACAAGTTGGGATGGTTGCTTAAAGGTGAGAAAAGTCGTACGAGGTTCAAGTTGGAATACGTTGCAATGATATGATCGTGAAAATTGTATTGTTAGTCAATGATGACAGTTGATTTGAAATGTTAACTTCAAAGAACATTCAAAAATCTTTACATGAACTCGCTCCTTCCATTGGTCAACCGTACACCGTACATGTTGTAATAATTTCTTGACAACCGTTCCCATATTCTGTACAAAAAATAAAAAACATTTCAAATTCTTTTTCAATTTTGAAATGTATAACAACGGTTGACCACCACCCTCTACTACAACCTATCACCATTCAATTTCAACAAACATTTGTACAGAAATTACCCGACCAACAATTATTTTAAAAATTATAACAACGGTTGCCAGATGCAACCGTTCTTATTATTTCGTTCAATCACCAAGTTGGTAACCGTTCCTATAATTTTCAAAATCATTTGTAGTAGAGGGTGGTGGCACTGCTACCACCCTGTGCTGAGATGCATCATCATCCACTTCGAAAAAATATGTAGAGAAATTACACGATCAAGAATGATTTCAAAAATTACGAGAACGGTTGCTACCACCGTGGTAGCAGCCGTTGAAGAAGGGGACAATCTACTACAATCTATCACCATCGAATCCGACAAAGCCATTTGTAGAGAAATTACACGATCAATGTGATCGTGTTATTTATGTACAATTGTTTGACGAATTTGATGGTGTTAAAAAATGCAATATGCATACCGTTTGTCAATTTTTGAGAGGACAGAACGGTTTATTGAGAAAGTATGACAAGGAAAAAGAAGTGCTTTTAGAAAACGCAAGGTAGTACTTAAATTAACCTGAAATTCATCCACGTTGATGCTGAACAATGAAATAAAACTGTTCGATATTTTTCAAAAGGACTGAATGGTTGATTCAAAAAAGTATGACAAAGAGAAAGAAAGGATTTTTAGAAAACACAAGGTAGCACTTAAATTAACATGGAATTCATTTCGGGGAAATCGCTATAAAAGCAGGAGTGCAAACATATACTGAGCTTTTTTCACTCCCTTTCTTTTTCAAGTGAAGGTACTGTCTATTTTCCCTATTAAAACGGTGCTGATGGATACGTTGTCGGGTCCATGAGGCAAGAAATACCGCAGACAAAGAGTGCGGACTTGACTTCATCATATTTATTTACCACATGTTGAAGCTGAGTCCTGATTTGTCCTCTGCGGTGGCTGCCTCGATGTAGATACTGAGACCATATCTTGCAGTATTGTTTTAACAGTCTGGGTACATGGGGCAGGGACTATCGCAGACGACTATTGCGGACTTGAATTCATCATACCTCTTTACCATATATTGAAGCTGAGTTCGGATATGTCATATGCGGTGGCTTCCGAGTTGTGAATACCGAGACCATATATTAAAGTGTTGTTTTAATAGTCGGGGGTCATGGGGCGGGTTATCGCTGACGACGAGTGCGAAATTGGATTCATCACTACTATTGACCACATGGTGATGCTGAGTTTGGATTCGTCCTCTTAGGTAGCTTTCGCGTTGTGGATACTGACAGATTCCTCCTTTTTTATAGTTTTGAAAGTTAACTCCAATTCTTGCTGTATATTTTTGATAGTATTAAATCTATAAAACATGATTTGGTGACAGTATCCACAAAGACTAGTATTCGGGGTCCATGGGTGATAAAAGCGCATCCATGGACTCCGACTACTAGTCTGTACATCATAACCACATTAGTTTGTTCATCAAACCAATATGGTGATCATATACAGGAACATATTAACAACATTATAAAAACAGATAGAGACAGTCCTCTTGATGAATTGTTTAACAGCATAATTAATTCGTTCGTTCAACCTGATGATTATGAAGTGGTGACAACACCTCATAGTCATCAGGTGTACAGTTCTTCACAGTTGGTGAGAAGTTAGACACTTTGTGAAACCTTCACAGAATGGAATGGGCGCAGTGAAATAATGCTCTACTGTTTACACAGAAAAAGAAATAGCAAGTTTTTGGTTCAAAGACGTGCACGAAAATCCTACTGTTTAAACTTCTGGAATTTCATAAATAGTTCAGGCGAAGGGAATGAACAGTCTACATCGTTTTTATAGACACTGCCGTGCCGTCTGTGCTCCTCATGAATCACATTTTCAAAATCAGGAACTCTGAAATGTTGCAGAGACTGCTGACTTATGGGACATAGAAAATGACAAAGCATAACACAATGGGTTTACTTTCGTACTATCTATTGCGAAAATTATGTGCAGAGTCTGTGCGACACACTTCCAGGGTATTGCATCACAGTATTATGGTATCAAATTCGAAGTATATATTTTTGATGGCAACAATCATATCGCCCCTATTTGTTCAAAATTTCAAAATTTTAAATATTGAAAAATGTAACAAATTGTTAAAATTTTGGAATAAAATTTTGCATCCATTTCATTTATTATATCTATTCAATACATCTAATTATTTAGAAATTATCGATTTAATTATTTGCTACTACAATACAAATATTTTCCATGACACAAAATGGTCGTCCCCACCGACTATTTTTTCCGACATCACTTCAAAAATCAAATGACATCCAGCAACAATGGTTACGGAACAATTCATATGCAATAATAGGTATTGCACATATTCCATAAACATATTGACTAATTCCAAACGGCATTGAATAGAATGCAAGTAAAAGAAAAGGCAACGATTATATCCAGCAGGAACAGTAACAATTGGTTGCACTGCTTGGGGGAGTCACTATCCGTTGCGATCCATATATCACCCACCGACACCAGCGAAGTCGATGATGTACCATACATAATATTCAGCCCTGATGTACCATACGGATCTATGCCTGCCGAAAATATGAGCGATATGTCAGCTGTCGCAAACCAATTGTTGGTACTTTCATATGACATAGATTCTTTTGCTGTCGAGAAAGTTGTACAGTTGATTCGAAAATAAACGTTCAGTGCAGACATTGTTCGTAAGGAAATAGGAAGTTCGAAGCAATGTATATCCCTTGTCGACCAAAAAGTCACTCAGAGTCTAATGGATCATGGTTTCCAAAAAATTGAAATTCCATACAGTCCTGCTTCAGATGATAATAGAAATTTTTATGCAAGAAAGACATCATTGAGGTCCTGAGTACACAGATGAGTGTGGTAAATGGGAATGACGTGAAATGCAGACAATGTTATACCTAACTAGACAGTACATACAATTCTTATCCTCTTCATTCACAATTCTTCACAGACCTGTAAATGTCCATAAGAACACAGATTATGTTTAGTTAGTCTTCTTCAATTGAATGGAATAAAAGTAGAGTTACAATGCCTAAGTATTTTGTTGCAATATTACATATATATACATATAAAGCAACAACAACTTTCAAGTCGCATTAGATAATTGGATACACTGTACATGTCATATTTATTAACATGCCTTTTGAAACAAGACGTTTCCTCATAGACCATGGATATAATTTAGTTGGCTTCCTTCCTATCCGCTCACAAAGATCACATTCACAGCTTTATGGAGAACATTTACCATTCAACGATGGTGGAGGTACTGATGACGTTATTTCCATTGATGACCATGTAAAATTGACCTATTCGTCACAAAGAAGAGATGATATAATGATTTCTCTGCATGAAGAAATGACTATGATTATTGAGCCGTTGGTCGAACAGTCTTTGGAAGGTTTCAATCTTTCAACCAAAACCAATGAGATATGGAATTGTTTCCCTGTTATAGTTTCATACTGCTCTGATATACCAGAAAGTAAAGACATGTCAGGAGTTTTACACAATTTTACGCCAAAACTTCCATGCTTGAGGTGCTTAGGAACCTTACGGGACTTCAAGAATGGAACCATGTATGCACCCTGAACTGTTGATTACGTCAGTACTAAAATAAATAAGACTTCCGATATGTTGAAATCATCAAACTTAGAATCAATATCACTACAGAAGAAGCTCCTACAGAAAAAATCTCAAGAAATAATGCAGGATATTTCAATTGTTCCGTAGGTCTCTTTTGTGGAAACTTCAACAACAACACATCCTCTTCTTCTTGCCCCAGGACTGTTTTCAATGTTTATATATGAACCCTTGCACAAACTTCATCTTGGAACATCAAAGGAAATTAAGACATGTTTCATGACATATCTTTGAAGTCCAAATTTATTCATGCAAGGCCTGGACAAACGCAGAAACGGAGAAAATTCCGGTCACAGCACACATATTTATTACCGGCTTGCAATTCACTAATGGCTGCAATAGAAAATCAGTTTTAGGACTGCTGGTTTACGTGTTGACTTCCAATCAAAGAAGAATTCACATCGTCTGAATGGTTTCTTTCTAAATAATTCCATCTGTGGAATGTTAGAGGATAATGATTATAAATGTTTGGATATTATTTCCCCATTTGTGGCAGCATATATAGATAGGGTTACCAGTTATCAATATGATTGACCTCTTACAACTATTTGCACAAGTTCAACAACTATAATGTAATATTTAATTTTTGACAATACACACCACGCATGGTTAGTGGAAAACATTACTTATATTAGAAAAGTAATATCACTTCTTAAATTACAATGCATAGAAACGTTTGAGTACCACTGTGATACTGGAATTCATAAATTGAACTTCCATATTCTAGAGCACTTCGTAGAAGATCTCTCCAAATTTGGACGTCTTAATATAATTGATGCTTCACCTTACGAGCACGCCAATACATTCTTCAAAAAATCATACAGTTATACTTCTAAAAGATTTTCAACACGAATGGATACAACTCTGTAAAAACTATGGCACCAGCAATAGCTTTAAGGCGTAGTGCGAAGTATTCTGCCCTTCTTAACAATGGAATCAACACGAATTTTAGACAAAATTCATCAGAAACGGAGTCTCCAGTACATTCCAGTGAACAATTATTTACATATTCGGTGCGCGATGGAGTATCGGTTTCATTGCAGCAAATAGAAGGAATTATACGAGGAAAGGAGCAATGGAACGAGGCTACAATCCAATCTCTCTCATATATTAATCAACTCGTCACCTACCAGTCAGAAAGTCTACACTGATCTCATTGTAACTATTTACTCGATAATGAACATTTGTTTTCGGACTGTCAAATTGCTGTTTCTTTCATCAAGGCGGGGTATATAATTGGAGGCCATCTCCGCACTCTGGCACAGTATGAAAGTTTTAGAACTATTATGCATTACCGCCGCCGAAAAAACACTGTTGCAATAGGGAACTAAGTTTTGTAACTACATAATTTAACCCTAGCATGAAAACCAGGAACAGCTTCGTTCTTATCAATGGTGGTGATAAAAATAATCTGGTTTACTATATATCGCAAAAGTGCTACTATTATTCCACATAAAGCCGTTTTACAACAAGTTCAAGAAAGAAATGGCTTTCGTTCAATATATGGAATTGACTCATCCTTTGGACAACGTCGAAAAACTTCTGAAATGTCTATGCTTACGTTGGTCAACATCTGAAGAAATAGACTACACAATACTCCGTGATATTACAACATCCATGGAAACCATGTTAAAGACAGGAGAGTGGTACTGTATTATCGATTTTGATACCATTTGTTCATCAATACATGTGCTCAGGAGAAATTTTGGAATAGATTCTTTTACCGAACAATTACCATGATCGAAGCAGCCGGTTCATATTTATCGTTCCTACAGGGAACGTCATTCCCTAAAGTAGGAATAAATTAAAACAAAAGAAGACAATTTACACAAATGACATCGTAATGGACCTTATTTTATTTAAAAGAACATTTTATTTCCTACTAATATTACCCCTTCTTTCAATTTATTTGGCTGCTTTCTTCGCCTTCGAATATATTCCTATGAACGTGTCGTTCTATATATGGAATTCCAACTTTCTTTATACTTTTCCAATAGGATGCTATTTCTGCGATTTAACAGTCATGTATAATTTTACATTATGTTCCAATGTATCCCCGAAGCCAATGCGAGTTTACTGCAATAAAATGTGTCTTCGGGCTATTCGTCGTTACAATTATTGTGGCGTTACATTCCATTTATTTTACACTACTTTCCTCTTGATCCACTTCAGAATCCAGAACTTCCAACTCTTCGGGCTCCCATTCTTTTACAAACGATCTTATTCTCTCAATTAGCTGTTCAGTTGCTAGTTTCACAAATTTTGAGTACATGTGGACAAATTCCTGTTGGTGAAGCCCACCACGGTATATTTCCACAGTTAAAAATGCCACTAAACTATAAATCCACGCATATACGCGAGAAATACCGATGATAGACTCTTCCACAATATTTACTTCTTCTTCATTTGGTATATATCCCATAAAATTCTGCAAAATTGCAGGACCAATTTTGTTATGAAACAAATTCAACTTCTCTTCTGCCTCCTAGTCAATTCCTCCATGAAATTTTGCTGCAGTACCTTCTTCATGTAACTGCATAGCAACAGTTTTGGCAGTGGGAGACCACCCCATGTCTAATACCCCGTGTCTATTTTTTCTGAATATCTTGCTCTTCGCGACATCTATTCCCATTTTCTTTCTTTCTTTTGCTCCAACTTCTTTCAAATTAAATCTCGCCATTAACCAAAAATTTACTAGTGCTTCAAACAATCTGTCATTTGAAAATCTTTTCTCGTACTACAGAAATCAGATAACATCTGCCTTAATCGCGATTCTAAAGTGCCAATTTTGGAAAACTCTTCCACAACATGGTTTTGAACTCTTCAGACCGATAGATTTGTAAATTTTCTCCACATGACAGTTCCGGTGAGAGTAAAGGGCAGATAATATCTTTCTCGCTGTTGACGGAGAGACCATATATATGCTTGCAGTTGAAAATAAAATGTAACGGAGTTGGAACTATCATTGATCTGTCAACACATTTTATTCCACTTTCCAGCACAGGTTCCGAGCGAATGGGCCAGTTTCTTACTTTTACATCGATATTTGGTTCCAACTCACATGTTTTCTTAAATCCCCACTTCTTAATTGTCTGGTCAACTGCAACTATTTTTCGTTTTAAAGTTCATAATTTCAGATTAAAGAGCCTTCATTAAAATATCTTTCTTCAACAGTTAATCGGTGTTTTCGGTACACTATAGCTTGAACTCATTCATGTTAACAGATATTCTTCTATTTTTACTTGAAAATTTTCGAACATATTCTTGCTATTTTAGGTATTCTTCCACTTTTAGCTCTTTCCTCGGAAAATGTAGGTAGTTGATGGGACTAACCACTTCTGCCATAACTGGATCGTTCCCTGGAATATTCTGAATTACAGCACTTACTGTCCTGACATCCATGTTATCAGTATTACAACTGTCCACCCCATTACTGTTGGATGAAGAATATCCAGGAGAGTAATGTTTAATCTGCTCATACCTCCACTTCTGTTTCGACGACGCCCATGAACCCTTCTTTTCGTTTGACCACGAGTAAAACAGGCATTTATGCAGATGCATTGGATGTAGGTCCTTCAATTTCCTGTTCCGAATCATCGTTTAGATTAAGATCAACTCTTGCTGTTTTCAACGGCGGTTATGAATTCTCCAATTTATTCCTTGTCCGCCTTGGGAAGATTGTTTCAATGTTACATTTTCCAGTCTTTGTGTGGGTTGTCTTCCTCGCCTACGATTTGTCATCTTCGATTTACAATCAATGACTTTCCGGTATATTCTTGATAAATACTTTTCTTTTCTTGAAATACCTTCTAATAATATTCATCATGTTATTAGGAACAAGTTCAATCATATCTTTATACAAGCTGTAACGGCTATACAAATTGTTGTTTTTAATCAAAATATTAAGATTTGTACACTGTGTGCACATTTTTTGTCCAAGTATAGTTGGGTTTTTTGCAAAGAATTCGTTTTCTAATTTTTTGCAGTGAAAAATCGAATATTTTGCAAAATAATAAACTCCACTTGGGAAACAAGTGTTTTTGATTTCGGTACATTTATAAATGAAAAAATATACATTTTCAAATAGATACCTTTCAACGAAGATCTCAATAGTCTGCATCATGCATATGATGCAGCCTTATCACGTATCAAATGTACAAATTCCAGTAATGTAAACAGAATATTTCTAATCTGATGATTACCATATACGAATTATTTACACAAAAACTCATCATATTAATTTTATAGTTATCGTTATCGTTATTACCAATATGCAATTAAAAGATGAACTGTGAAATAGGTATTCGATAAGATGCAGTAGTATTGATTTCTAATACTTTTATTGAATGCAATGCAACTCTCAAACACAAACTAGGTGTAATAAATACTATTTTGTATTATTATCTAGCAAAATACGTTTTGTAACGACACATGCGTAAATAACTAAATAGAAAAATGGGTTTGATCACCTTTCCATACAACTACAAAAAGACAATTCATTCTTCATTTCACTTTCTTTCCCGACATTTTCTCACAATCTCGGCAGTTATCTTCTTACAGTATTCAAGGGATAGAACTTTCGATGAAAATATTCTTGAATGGAAGTCACGGTCTTGGATCATGGTAATTTCTTCCTCAGCCTCCTTCCCTCCAAAAAAGGACTCTAAAATACTTAACGATACAGCCAACAAATTGTGCAACACACCCGCTTTGGTCTTGTCCATTTGGTTTTCCAGATCAGTTGCTGACAATGCACAAGATCCAGCGTCTTCAGATTTACTTACCATCTTTTTTCTTGCACAATTGTTTCCTTCTGTATCTTCCATTATAATTCCATGGTTTTCTTTTGTAATGTTATATTTAAACGGACAATGGTGGTCTGGAAAATTCCATGTAAACAAGAAATAAGTTTAATGACAATGATAATAATGAAGAACAGAACAACTAGATAGTGAACTATTTTATATTTCAAAAATCAGCTGGTATTACAGTGCCAGTATTATACATCATGCTGTCTATACTGTCGGTATCATGGTATGATAGGCCATATATAACTATACCACTACCTCAACACTTCCCTTTTATTTTATTTTCAAAGTTTTACTTTATATATTTTTTCTGTGCTCGTACTCTCGATAATTAAGAGAATACTAATGTTTGAATTTTCATTGACAGATATACATTTTAAGGTCTCAACTGAATACATTACAGCCGTTACATGCCCACAGTGCAATATCATGGCGCGTGTTCCCGATATCAGCTTCTTCATATTTCAATTAAATGACAGAAAAAGCCACAAGATATTGTGTCAAATTGGCACATAAATTTCAACAAACATTATTAAAAAAGATATGTGACCTTTTTATACAATTTCATGAATCGTTCTTCACTCATCCACTTCTCACATTCATCATCATCCCCACTCTCTTCATTCACCCAACTCCAACTACTACAACCTATAAACTTCCAACAAAGCACGCACAACGATGACGGTTTCTATGTTCGCACGCAATGGGTATTATGTGGACACCTACAAACGTTATGTCTTCTTTTGCTTCTTTGTTCTTTGTTAATACTAACATTCGCATCCCAGGCGGTTTAATATACATTTCTACTAACATATTTCCTATAAATATTATTTCTTTTCGTTTTTCCGTACGTTAGATTATCGCGGCATTATGCTACGTAATGTATTGGGTATCCCCGTCTCAGACTGTTTAATATACATATTTACTAACATTAGTTCCTTTCATGTCATTGGCATTTTGATGAAATTAGTGATCTCATCTGCTATCAAATCGGCATGGTGACATCATTAAATTCATGATTCACTTCGTGAATTCCTTCGTCAAGATTCTCTCCATCCTTGATGGCATTGGGTTTTGTTCATTTACCGACTTCGCCAATTTCCACTTTTTTTGTAATATATTGTTGTTATCAGTTCCAATTTTATCAGTGGAATTAATGGCAGCGCACCATGGTTTATAATATAAGACCCTTCTGCAATTTCAGCTCTTCTCCCAGTTGTTAGGTTATAATCGTCGATGTTTGATGCATTCTGGGTTTTAAATTTTGTATTCAATGATTTTCGCATCTTTGGTCTGCTTTTGGTCGTGAAAGTGTTGTCCAGACCAGTCTTCTTTGCCGTTAAATGGTGCAATTCGTCATCGATATTGATTTATGTGGTTTCAGTCAAAGTTAATTGTTCATCTTCATCCTTGATAAAACATCCCTGGCTTGAACAATGTTTTTGGTCGCATGAAAATAAATATTGTAACATAAACCACCCTCTAATATCGCAATTTAAGTGCCGATTTCTGATGGCACATCCAGTTTAGTTCTGTTGGGGCGTGGTATGTATATGGGCGAACTGAAACCAAAAGGTTTGAAAACCTTCAAGTCTTCTTATTTATTAAATAAACTATTATACGGCGTTTCTTTGTTCTCAAATGTTTCCGTTGTTCATCTGCTTCCGATCTTGGTTGGATACATGATGGCGTAAAGCCACCAACTCTTTAGAAGTTCTGCATCTAGCAGCATGGTTCGCGCCATTTCTATGAGAGTACGGTTCATACGTTCTGCGACATGCATATACCCATGTGCAGCTCTTATAGTCAAGATGTGTGCGATGCCATGGACTATCAAGTAATCATATATTTTTCTGGATCTGTACTGCGTCCCCTAGTATTTTATTAAGGTTTGTATTCCATATACCTTAGTTTACAGGAAGGCTATGTATCTACTGATTTATGCATTGTTTCGGACTTTGATTTTATCATAAATGTGACTGGTAAGCGTGAGTAATTGTGAATGCAGGCTTAAAAATATAATTCTTCATTTATGTCCTGTACGGAGAACGGCCCACATATATCAGAGTATATCAACTCTCTTGCTCGCTGAGAGCCAACTTCAGGACTTTTGGTCCTTTTACTGTATCCTTTTGTGTGCAATCTACCCTGAATACGTTGCACTCAATTGAGTAGCTCGTTCAATTCTTGTTTAATGAAATCTAGTAGTCCTAACATTGAAAGATGCTTCATTCTACTAGATGATATGTGACCAAGTCTTCTGTGCCATTTCATTGATTCAACTGGTATCACATCCTCTAAGTCACGTTCTGTACTGTATGATGAATTAGAGACTTCATCGGTTTGATCATGTTTTGTAGCTACATTTACAACTTCCTCGTCTTCACATTCCTTTGTGCGATACGGGTTATCAATTCATTTATGTCATTGTGAAATCACTTCATTATTGCGGGAGGTGATGCAGTTTTCAGCTTTATACTTCGAGCTTATATCTGGGTCATTCGTCAACTGTCCAACCGATAGGAGTCTTCGTCCAATTTTTGGTACAAGTTTTACGTTCCCATAATTCCTATCCCGTCCCTTCTCTATGATGCAGGGTTTCGTAACATGCAGATGTCACCATTCTTTTTGAGAATCTTTGAATTGAATGGGGATATATCAAACTGTTGGTATAATCATGAGAAGCGCCTGAGTCTACAATTCATGTTTCATCTCCATGGATATGCCCCACTCCTTTATTAATGAAGAACAATCATGTTTACCAAGAAAGAAAACTGGCTTTCGTCCTCTCGTGCCATATTTTCATTGGCTTTTGGAAATATTTGAGGTTTTCCCACCTTTCTGCTAAGGAATTCGTGCGTCATATGGCCCAGGATTTGGCACCAATGACACCTTTTTCTAAATCCTGTCATCGTCTTCTTGTTTCCTTTAACTTCTGCAGTTGACAATGCAGTTGACGGTAAAGTTTTCTTTCATTGACGTTCCAGAGGAATTGTGGGATCTCCCACATCCTCACGCGCAAGCTCTTGGAGTTTCGCTAATAGATCATGGTAGAAGGAATTTTTAAAGGATAGATTGGTGATTAGAATGATGGTCTTTTACACGGTTAACAGACCGTTAGAGAGTATTCCCCATCTGTTCGTTTCTGGGACGGCATATTCCATGCCCGCCAATCTTTGGGTCAACTGTTTCAGTCTACCTTGGTAGGCGGTGAGACTCTCCGTTGTTGGTGTTTGAATGATAAATATTTCTTGATTTATCTCTCTCAATTTGTGTCTGTGATTTGATTGGAATTGGTCTATCGATGCCGTTCATTAACAGTTTCAATTTTCTTTATTCAGAATTGCTTCTAAGGAACGTACGGTTTCAGTTGTTAAACAACTTATCAAATAGATTTGTGTTAGTAAGTGAATTTGATTTTTGTTTTTATCCGATTCCTATTGCTAGATTTCTGTCCTTTTTTCCTTTTAATACGGCAGCCTTGATTTCGGCTTGAACTGTAATCAATTTGGATTTGTTTTCATAAGGTAAGTAACGGTGGAGCATCTATTCCACCATCTCTTGGTATAATTTAAGATTCCACATACAGAAATCTTCGATGAGCTCGTAACGGCGAAGGCCCCTTATTCTCGACTGTCTCTCCGAAGTTTCAATACGGTTCATGGTCATGTCGTGTTAGTTTCTAGCTTTTTTGGCAGAGTCCTTCCAGACTTTTAATCAGTTGGGATATAAGTATCCAAGGCGTGTTTGAAGGTTGGTTGTTGGAACACTAAAATGTTGGGTGTGTGTATTAATCGTGTCTTTGCCTTGACATCATAAGTGCTTTTAAATTCATTCTATATAACCTGGGTCGTCTGTCATATCTTGCTGTCTACGGCGAGTTTAAACTGACAGAGTATTAGTTTCTGTTCTAATACCGTGTAAGACTCTCTCTTATGAGTTGTCTTATTTCACGCTGTCCACTGTCATGGTTCACGCATTATCACTGCAGACCGTCTGAATAAATTATGCGTGACAGTGTGACAAGGTCATCAAGACTGCGACAATGTTGAAATAACGACTCATCTTCTTCATTATTATCACGAATAATTCGTAAAGAATCGTTAATTAGTTATAAATAAATAATTGATGATTTTTTAGACAGCAAGTGTTGATTCCACGATTTTTACGATCGAGTCAATTTCGGTACTGGTGCGATCAATTCATTCATGATATTTTGGGAGATTTTACTCAATTGTTTGAAATGGGGCATCTCAACTCGAGAAAATCAACCACATGGATCTTGGAAGATTTTATACAGCCAAGCTTGTCTTTTTTTATGTTTATATTTTGTTGTGTCATCCTGAAACGTTAAGTTCGGTTCTGTTATCCTTTATATATATATAGAGAGAGAGATAATACCTTTGATCATGTCTATCTATTTTGGACCTTACTATAGTGATTTTCCATGCCACTTATCGGCATGGGCAGTTTTAGTTTGAAGTGTTTTGGTTACTTAAGCTCTTACTGAGACGAAGTTCTCATCTTAGTCGAGAAATATCGAAATTAAATAAATTTTATTTTCTCTACGCTCCTCTCGGCCAACACGTGTTTCATTTGTTCATTCAAATTAATCGCTCCTTCTTGCTATCATGATTTTCAATCTTCCATACAGTTATGGGCCGAGAAAATACGCCAGCCCCTTCTCGTCCTAAGGTTGGATGGGACTTCAAGATCACTCCGTGGACGGATGGACGCGGAAATCAAGAAGGATTTGTTCGCTCTGTTGGGCTATCGGAGATATTTAATTAGAAGCTGCCGAGTACTAACAGAGAAAAGATTACCTCCGATCTTCGCGGGATCTGTCTCAATTCACAACTTCACGGACGCGCATACGATCTGTGATCAGGCATATCCGATGAGATTATTGAATTCAATATGGGCGTAGCTGCAAGTGTTCCTACTGTATTCACTAGAGATGTATTCTCCGTAGTCTCCGAGGTTTATAATGATTTCACTGAACTTATCGGAATTGATCGCAAGTTTAACGAGTCTTTTAGAAACTACGAAGCTCGCTTAGTAGCAAAATTGGGAAACTACAGTGCTCATGCTCCCACTTTCTGATTCGATGATTACAATGATGCTACACTCTGGCGGTGCAATTGGTTATGAACAGGAGATGCCAATTACTTCTGCTTCATGTGGCACACCGATGTGGGTTCTGACGATACAAACGATTGTATCTTCACTCAAATCACCCACGTAGATGTGGCATCTATTCTACTCCAATGTGGCAATAAATCTTTTTAAAAGTATGGTATGATATCATATGAAACTGACACTGTCTCTGCCAACACAGCCAATATATCTAATAAAATTCGACAAGGTGGTCGTGCTAATAACAAATCAAATGAAAAATATCGAAAACGTCGTCAACGTATGATCCCTGACGAACTAGGAGAATTTAAGCTCAAATACTACTGGAAGACCAGTGGTAATATGGACTATTGATGAAACAACCAAATAAATGACTGCTCAATTTAAGTTTAAATTCCCTTAATTCATCCTAGACACATCGCTCAACATACAGCTAGAAACAATGACAATAATTCCAATCAACTTAATGGCTCATCCAATCAACAATCAAGTAATAATGGAAATATAATGTCATTCACTGCAACCATGGTAGCTACAACTTCTGATTTTTCTACACAGAGTAATGTAGCTGGTCCACACGTCGACGAGGGTGCACCATTCAGTGCAACCGGGATGACAGAGATATGTCTTGTTCATCATGTGGATACCGTATCTTCAACACCTCTTGATCCCGAGTCATCAGATCTCGATCAGTATGACTGGTGGCAATTTGGTACGGGCGCTCATTCCAGCATTAAGCGTCTGATATTTTGTTCAGTAAATTTGACTGTTATGTCTAATAAACATAATTCTGTTAATATCAGACATTTGGTTGTAGACGGTTCATACCAATGCGTAATATGTCGTAATGTTACTTTTGAAAGTAATGTGCTATATTAGTCTGGACGTCGTATCTTGATTCCACCGCACAATCTATCTTGTTATTCGATTGCAATGGTTGATGATGGTCTACATAGATACATCGAATTATCTAGATTCCAGTCACTTGAATCGGCATCACCTACCCTATCTGGTGCTACTACAGTGGTAAATGCTTCGAATAATGTTGTACAATCCTGTTCGTCGCTAAAACTTGTAGTTGAAAAGTCCAAAGATATACTTGTGGGCATTCCTAGTATTCCGATAAATACGGACACTACTGCGTAGGAAAAACTCAGGACTGATGATGTTCAAAGATACTTGGCTGATGTTATATAGAAATATACGTTATGTATTTCATCTTGAACTCCACCTCCATCACCTAAAGTAGCTCTTGGTACACTGAATTGATTACTGAATGATGTGGTTATGATTGAAATGTTTTACTTGGATAAGATGATTATTCCGCTGCATGGATTCATACTCGAGGTTTTGGGCAGTTTATCCGGTTTCTGATTCGTCTATTTTCTCGTCTTTAGTTGCATTTGATTCCACATTGGTAGCCCAGTTCTGGCCTCCGGAGGCAGTAAAAGGTGATCGAGCCCTTGCCAAAAATGAATTTCTAAATCATTTGGAAACAAAAAACTTTTCCTTCAGACCAGTACCATCTAATCAACATCATATATGGATCACATACAATGTATTCCTTTGATATTTAGAAAGGTTTCAAAAAGTCATTGGTACATGATCAATCTCCATATCTGGTAAATGAGGAACTGGTATCAAATAGTAACACGCTGAGTGATAAACGAAAGTTGATTTTCATAATGAGAACACAATTTACTGAAGATCCAGTTGTTCAACCGGAATATCTGATCCAAACTTATGAAAAATAGTAGAAGAGAAACGGGTCAAGTGCATATCGGCTAGAGTAGTTCATGATGTGGATATGATATGACAGCTTGTACAGTAACCATTTCTGGTTCCAACGGCCAAAAGATTGTTCCAGTAGTCGAGGATACTCGAGCTTCTATTACTGAGAACTACCTAGCATCATCAATCGTGCAATCCATTGACCAACGCGATGACGTAATATATGCAAAAATGGATGAAGATCATAATACCATCTCGAGCGACGCAACGTTCACCTCACATGATATAGATGCCATCTAAAATATTTATTTGCATACTACAAAAGAAAACATAGTAAAAACCTCAAAACCTCAAACTGGTAACCTAATTGAAGTCTCTTGGACTCTCGATATCACATTCTATGTTGGAAATGTGGCTTCTACGCAAGACAACAATAACGAATTCAACTACGATGTTGGAGATTCTGAATTATGTAGTCTAGAAGAGGAAACATGGCTACTACCTGTCACTTTATCAACTGTGTCAGTATTCCTTGATTCTGAGTTGTTCAGCAGTGAGCAAGAAACTCTTAAGATAATGTTACGAACTATTGTTAATAAATTCGTTCTGCATCATCACGCTAAAGGTTTCCAACAAGCAGTCTTATCAAAATCTTATCAATATTACGAGACTGAATGTATTGAAAAGGTCTCCTTTATAACTAAGTCAGATATTCCAGCCAATTCTAAGATTATATTTAGCCACACAATCTATAAACTAGAGATCAAAGACCCTGACACCCAAAAATGGAAAGCATGAATTGCACATGGTAATGGAGATAGTATTAAAAATCATCTTCGATCCGAGTAGTCTATGTTATCAACTTTTTTTGTTCCTTTTATCTTGTCTATCTCATCTTATAGTGGTTGGTACATATCTAAAGAATATGTTAAATATGCATTTTTACATACCAGTCAAACACAAAGAGATGTATGTGTGATACCTCCATGGGAGAGTCTTGATCGTCAAATTACTGGCTGCTATTGACTGCTGCGTATGGTTTTGTTAGTCAAAATGCGAAATGGCAATGTCAGTCCGATACAGTAGTTAAAGAATTGGGACTCACCCAACTTTAAGTTATACTTCTACTGTTTCACATCATAGTAGATGGAAAGTTACGTTTATTAGCTGCTAAAATTGTAGATGATATATTGGTAATCTGTGAGACCACTGAAGTGAAAACATTCCTTGACGGTTTCAACATTAAGTTTCAATATGGTACTGCTTCTCACTGTGCGGGGAATCTACGATTTCATGGAATGAACATAGTGAGAACTAGGACATTTCATGCAGAACTGATGTTGATAACAAGTTGTCTGCATTGGGGCCATTTTCAATAACATGACTTCGACGTAGACAAGCCGTAGAACCACTTTCTGCTGTTCAGAAATCAGCTTTCAAGTCTATCAACTAGTCGATTGTGTGGCTAAAAATAGCTGCATCACCATTACCTGCTTTCTATTCCATTTTTCTACAACAAAACATTCCGTCAGTTAAATTATCAGTTCTTACTACTCTGTGTAATGCATTTAAAGTGCTCAAGAAACATTATACTAACATTCATTATCCTAAGCCAGAAAAGGGCCAATGTAATATGGCTCTAGCGATATTTTCTGATGCTGGAATGACATCCGATCACTGACAGTTGTCATTTGTGCCAGGATTTCTGCTTGGACCTTTATAAAATATTCATTGACTCATGTGTTATCATTGATGTCCGATAAGTTGAAATGTCCCGTCTGCTCAATCGGCGGAGCGGGTTTTCTAGCAGCATTCGAGGCATTTGATGAGGGAATGACTCCTTAAACAGCGTTATCTACTATCTTGCTGATTTCAGTACGTTTAGTGATTATTGTGGATTTAAAGAACTTGTACACATCGCTCTCTACTTGTCACAACTCGATTGATAAATCGATTAGAGCTGATTTTAATGTACACGGTTCGAATTTGAGATAGGCAGCATTGGCGAGATGTGTTGGCTACCCGGTACGCTAAATGTTGCAGATCCTGGTACAATGACTGAAAGTCCATTCTGTCAGTCCCTGTAATGAATTATGCATACTGGTACAAATCTCTATCGATCTATAACTTCTTGAGTTATTAAAGTTCTGACTGATTGATTTATTCAATTATTATCTTCATTATTTTATTATTCAATTAATTCAATAATTCAATTATTGAATGATTGAGATATTCAATTGTTGTTCTTTATTGTTTTCTTATTCAATTAATTGAATAACCCAATCATTCAATGACTGAGTCATTGATTTATTGAAGCATTATCTTTGATTGTTTTATACTAATTTATGTCGGGTTACTTGTCGGATAAAAAATAGGAAGAAGACTTTTTTAAAAAAAGACTTCTTCTTATTTTAACTTTAAAAAGTAATCAACGATGTTTTCAAATCGTTGTTGAAGTCTGTCGATGCACAACGGGGATATGGCAGAATCATAAGAACACTGCCGAAGACTCTGTGCTGAGACATGATGTGCGCATAATGGACATAGATAAGATGTGGATGATCTGAAAAGAGTTGAAGCATGCAAACATCAAACATAATACGATATTTTATTAAATGTTTGTGTTATTCATGACATCAGTCGAAGTTCCAGTTATTCCTTCAGTAGTGCTTCTTTTATCTATTCCTATAGTTGCAGTAACAGTTGTTGCCTCAAAAACAACTACATATCCAGAGGATTGGTATGGAATGGTGCTCGTCATGAAGTCATTATTACTATGGCTTTCCCTGTAGTCATTATTCCCGAAGTAACTATCCACAGCACGAGGTACATCAATTTTGGCCATGTTTCTGGTTACTGACGGCTCCATTTCCTGAAGTGGAGCTTCTTGTTGTAGGGAAAAAAGACCAATCACCTCGTTCCGAACTCGTACCTTTCATATAGAATAATTCCATCCTCATACGCATCCTCTCAGTCTCTTCCCGCCTCTATTCGATATGTACTATTTCTGCTACCAAGTCGTTTCTTTTTCTTTCTTCTTTAGCAATCTTCAAAATGGCCCTTGCATCACTCTCCAATGATTGTGCATTTGTCTGAATTTTAGCGGGATTTCTTGTTCCCTACTGGTCCTATTGAATTCCGGTCTTTCCTTCTTCTACTACTTCTTCTAATTCTATCAACTGATACTAGCATTGATAGTGGTGTTGTTTCATCTTCGACATTTCTTACATTGTCGAGGTCCGAATTTGTCGATTCTCCAGCAGGTTTACTTCCGTTACCAATCGATTTCAAGTAATTTAAGTAGTCATCATTCGAGGACCGCGCCCTACTGGTTTCATACCATTCAGTCTCCTCTACTAATGAGCCACCGTCATCACCAAATTCTATACCTGACGCGTTTGGTGCCACAGTCAGTAACCAATCATGGTTTTTCCGTACAAAGTGTAACGCTTTGACGTATTTAAAAACTCTTCCACCTTCCTGAGATCCAGCTCTCAAATAAATATACATCTCGGAAAGAATCGCCCTTTTGTTGTATAGCGCTGTGGCAAATTTAGCAACTTGTTCATCCGTCGGCTCACCAGCAGGCGAAGCAGTCTAATTTGCTTGATGAATCATTCAAATCGAGCACACTCCTTTCGAACACTTTTTGCGTGCTGGTGAATTGCACGCGCAGTCCTATCCTTCGGATCGTTGGTATCAGGCTCCGTCCGGGTCCCACTAGCGCATAGGGCATTGTACCGCTTCCTGATTTCTTCCCGGAACATTTGAAGTTTCTGCCCAACGACATGCCTGGGATTCTCCAAGGCTGCGACCACCGCCATGATCGCAAACATACTTTTCGTCGCACTCCACCCCTTTCCGGCTCCCATCGTGATTGCACGCAAAGAAGCTCGCAGCCTTGTTTGGTTGCTTGTTGTGTTGGTCGCCGCTTCAAATTTCGTCGTTAGTTTGTGTTTAATCCAGCTTTTTTCTCCCCGCAACACCTCGGAACGATGGAATGAAAAAAAGGCCCTTGGCAATTGTACAGATGTGCCAAAAGTTCTCCCCGATTTGTCTTTTTTTTTATTTCCTTGTTGGATTTCGTCAAAAGTCGATCCAAATTCAGCGTTTTTGGATTTGATTTTTCCAAAATCAAATCCAACTCGTGTTTTTGGATTTCGCATTTGGAATTGATTTGATTAGTGGGTGCAAATACCAGCATTCCACCAACCGGTTACTGTCCATAACATTACTCTTTTACTGCAATTAGTGTTTTGTACTGTACACTACCTGGCGTCACCTAATTGGCTAAATGAAAAGTTATCATGGTCACCAATCTAAAGTTGTAAAACTTTCAACTTCACGAAAACACCGCTTATCCAAAAAAGAAGTGCTTTCTAAAAATTGCTTTCCCCTTCACGCCTTCATTTCATAAAATGCCAGACATTACACGTGATTTTCCCTGTGAGTTTTCGTCAGCTTTCACCTCCACTTATCCGTTTTCAAATCAACAGTGCCATTGCAGACGGGCAAATAATAAATGTTTGAAAAAGTTGACGCACTGTTACATGCTGTTTCTCTTAAAAAAAAAAGATAATATAAAAAGATAATAAAAAGATAATAAAAATATGAAAAATATTCTTTCTATGAGTAAAAGCATTTGAAATTATTTCTCAATCTTCAACAAATTCCTAGATTTCCGATATGCTCCAAAACTAATGGAGCTATGAGCTGATACCAAAGTAGTAGATGATATCATACATCAATAATAAGTACTGCAGTATGTTTTTGTTTTTCACAAACTAAACAGATAGGCATTCAGTCAAACAGATTGATTCCCCGCATTTACCAATATGCGATTCTGATTTCTATTTAAATCATTTTGATTTGTTACCCAGCTTCCAAATCGATTCCATACTCTTCAGTTATTACCACGGACACAATCAGCTTACAACAAAATATGTCAGACACAATCTGTATCTCTGAAAATTCAAATTCTGATGAAGATACGGAGGAATCCCGACTTCAAAGCTGCCCGATATGTTTTGACAGTGATATTCGAAGTGAAAATATGATTATTTTCGAATGTACCCATGCATATTGCAAACCATGTGCTCGTCAGTATTTGCAAACAAGTATTGAATCGAGAACATATCCTATTGAATGCCCGAATATTGCATGCAAACACAAGCTTCTGCCACACACATGTCTTTCCGTACTGATGAACAGTGATGACAGTGAGGCACATGAAGCGCTAACCGTTCTCATAATTCGACATGAAAGTATGAATATGATGCAATACTGTGCAAACGAAAGATGTTCTGAGCCTTTCGAATGGTGCTACGACGATGACGAAGACTTTTTCATTGACGGTGAGCATTTCCGGTATCATGCTCAATGCCCTATGTGCAAAATGTCTTCCTGCATTCGATGCAAGACGCTTTGGCACGATGAAAGAACATGCGAGGAATTTCAAGATATGCAGAATGATAATCATCTTCTTACTCTTGCAATGAAGAACAAATGGAGCGCATGCCCAGAGTGTGGACATATGATCGAGAAAACCGGGGGGTGTGATCATATTATTTGTAAATGTGGCAGACATTTCAATTACTATGTTAAGAACTTGTCCAAGTCTAGGGAGGTTTTGAGTAAAAGTTCGGCAAGGCACCTCAAGAGAAGTGGAGAAGCCAAGCGATCAAAAGTTTATAAATTAAGCTGTGTCAACTCTACCCAAAGACATCTGACTAGTCGTTCGCCAAATTGCTTTCAGAAAAGAGAAAATGAACGATCAGCCACTTCTGAAGTCCAGCGTACGACAGGAAACCGAATATATCCGATGAATAATCAAGGGGTTGGAGGAAGAGGGAGAAATCACGGAAGAGGTATCACAAGCAGTGGAAAAATTTCAAGTAGAGGCAAAGGACGAGGGCAGCTTAACTATGCGCATTTTCAAAGAAAGAAAGGTACTGTAATTCCGATTATTGTTTTAAATAGCAGCAGTTCTGAAGAGAGTGATGGTGGTTCATGTTCATCACAGTTGCAAAGATCAATTTCATCTGTTTCAATTGGCAAAGGATTTTCAAAAATTTCAAATGCCAAAAGGACAAATCGAAGGCATGCCAGTGACGGACACGGTTCTACTGATATTTTCAGCAATCTAGAAAACAGTTCTAGAAAGAAGCAAAGCATTCCTCAAAACCTTGACAAATTTGGCGATGCTAGAGATGTTCTACAAAATTATACATCTGGAAAGTTCGGATTTATTTCACTTACCGATTGGCTTGCCGGAGTAGCTAGACGAAAACTACCGGTTGTGATGCACTCGGCTGTGTGCGTTAACCGATGTCCATATCGAGAATGTTCGAAGAAATTTACTTCTCTGAAAGACCTTGAGCGCCATCTTTGCAATGATAGTGACCATCCAGTGTGGCTTTGTTGTGGACGTCCGTATCGATCAGAGAAAACAATGGCTAGACATAAATGTTTCAGCTGAAGGCCGCCACCTAATTTACTTTGCTGTTGATTTAATTTTGGCTGGGTGCCAAATTTTAAATTTTGGTTCAGAGTCAGAAATTTTATTTTGAATTTTATTCGGCATGTTGACCACTCACTGAATTGATATGTACCAAATAGTGGTAACAATGAAATTTGACAAAATTTATATGTATAGAAAACTGATAATCCCTGGAAAAAGGAAATTTTAAATAAAGCTGTGTACTTTTAGTGGCGATTTGACATGAAAACGCTCTTATCATGATAGAAAATGATTCCTATATTCGAATGTGTGTTGAGATGGGAAACAGAAATTTCATATTTCCAAGACGAGCCTTGAAAATCATTTCAGAGGAGCCAATCAGTGGTGAAGCTATGCAGTGTGGTGACACTGGTTACGTTGGCTAAGCAGGACGATGCAAAAATGTAGAATCAGTAGCAGGAAGACTGTGTGATTATCGAAAAGGGTCAACGTGACAAGTGTACACACATAATAATATTATGGACATTGACAATATATTATATTGTCAGTGTCCAGAAATCAGAAAAAATTGTATTGTGTATGATGAGATTAAAACGTTTCCCAGGTTGTATGAACTCGGCTTGTGAACGACATGAATGATGTTTTGGCTGAAGGCTGCAGTCACCCAACCCATGATACCGCATTGGATTTTCCGAAAAGCAACAACATCAAACAACAACACTACAGTAGTTTTCTATGCTGGTCATTTGAACATGATAAAATAAACAAATTTTCTTTCGGTCACCATTGCATGGTATAAGCCCAAAATGTGTTGCCGTTGTGTAATATTTAAACGTTGAAAAGTACGTCTGCGTCTGATCTGCGCTAGTCACGCAATAAATTACAGTCAAATTTTCACGTATTTGCATCGAACCTGCAATTCGTGCACATGCAGTTAAGAGATTCCATTCACTTCGAATCTACATTTTTCTTCCGCATGATAGTCTCTAAAGGCGGTCGTGCGTTACTTTTCCTTCATACCTAAACACGGACTTATACATATTCAACAATAAACACTTCACAAGAACGACTTGTTTAACGCCTCAATCAGGAATGGTCCTCATGAGTAACAATCATTGTCTCCTGGGAGGTGTGGAGGGTTTTCCAAATTTGCCTAAGCGTAGCACATCGCTCCCAGCACTTTACTTCGGGAAGTATTTCGTTCTCACTACGACGAAACTGTACGCCTTACTTTTGAACCATTACTGGAAGGGAGAGTTGAAACCTGAACCGACGGCTTTGATTGCAACAACTAGCGTTCAGTAGTGCATCCAGATATAAAAATGAAACTAACTATCAAAGTGACATGTTAACAGATGATATTTTTCGGATGAGGAAATTTTCCTTTTTTACAAATCTTAGTAGTATTTCTCGACATTCATCTACTTGAAATCAGAGCACGGTGTTACGCTCAGGGCAGTCTCCTCCATCAAAAGACCAATTTTGAAGAGAATCGACCGTCAGGTAGAGGGTGCTAACGTCGTTCAATTTTATTTTAAATCTCATTCCCCCCAAAGATTTTCTTTTCTGCAGGGTTTTTTCGGTTATATACGTTTCAAAACAAAACGGCTTAAAAACCATGAAAAAAGTAACCATGTGTAAGGGAAAATTGAGATATGGAGTTTCGAAGTTACTGTAGAACTGAGAAACGATCGGCTGAATATCAAAGGAGCAATGTAATGAGCAGCGTGCGTACAGGAGAAACAGTAATCGTAATTCGTAAAGTCAATACTAAAAGGTATCTGAGAAATGTGACAAGTAACAGAATCGTTGATATAAAAAATATAGAACGATCTGAAAGATTCTTTCGATTCATATGTAAGGGCATCTCTACTCGTACCAGTATTTCTCTAAACGATTTTATTGAAACGTGGAGAGAAACTATTGGCCCTTTCTATCGACACATTTTGCACCGACCCAATTTATTTAGGGCAGCCCTCGACGACCAACCACACAAACTAGTATCCTATCCTATTCCAAAAAGAAAAGGAGGAAACCTCTCCCTCCAACAACACTATAGTTATAGATTGTGCTCTTTCAAATGACTCTAGCGACAAGGAGAACTTGCACTAGCTCATCCCCACCGACAGTCTGTCTGGATTTGAAAAAAGCAGAACAAACCACACACCGTGCCGGTTCCCAGCGAGGGAAAGCTGGGAACCTACAACGCGACTTCGACGGCGCTGCGTCACGACTTCACAGTGACTACTACAGCACCATTGCCAAATATAGCGCTCGCAACTTTGAACGCCTAGTCTTCTGCGTGCCAAAGACTATTTTCGACATGATACAAAGAGCAATAACAGGTCGGAACATATTTGTCAGACGTGCAGATGCTTTGAATCATCAAAGAATACACCCAATCCGTCACATAACAGCGACAATGAGAATGATAGCATACGGAATCTCTTCAGATGCTTTGGACGAATATCTTTAAATATCTGAAGACTCCGTTATACTTTAGACAAGAGCCTTTTGTAAAGAAGTCATTTCCGTTTTCACAGAGAAGTACTTGATAACCAAATGAAGTGGATGTGATCCGAATTATGTACATAAATGCTGTTCGTGAATTTTACGGTTGTATTGGTTCCATAGATTGCCAGCACTGGGAGTGAAAAAATGGTTCCATTTATTGGGCTGGTCAGTTTGAAAAAGAAAGGAATTCTACCGTAGCATTGGAAGCCATTTTCGACGGAGAATTGCAGATATGGCATGCGTGTTTTGGCAGCCCAGGTAGCATGAATGATATCAACGCTTTGGAAAACTCATCCACGAGGGCTGGAATCACATCAATTTTCCTCCTTCCATAGACTACGTGATCAAAAGAGTTTTTTTAGTTTTGTTCCCTACTACCTTGCCGATGGAATATATTCAAATAGGGTAATCGGTGCTAAGACGATCAAAAATTGTAGAACAAGGAAGAAACGATAATATACGAGTGAACAGGAAGCAGTCAGAAAAGGCATTGAGCGAGCATTTGGCGTTCTTTCGGCCTTATTTCACATTCCACAGAAGACTTTGAGCTTCTGGTTTAAAAACGAAATTGCGAACGTGATGTGAGCCTGCATCATAATGCACAATATGGTTGTGGAAAGTCATAGGGACAGCTATGGTAGTGGCTTATCCTCACTTGACTTCTCTGAAGATGCACGCGCCACTCTTGCGAGTGGCCCAAGTTTCATCTGGCAGTTCTACACTGAAATGGAGCAGCTACAAGACGTGGAATTATCGAGTAGAACTTGAGTGGATATAGTTGTGGCGAGAGAGAGAGGAGTGACAAGCTGCGCGTATATTTAACCGTCAAGGGAGACCTCATGAAGCTCATTTGGGACAAGTATGGTATGTGAATTTCAATAAAACTCTTCTTGGTAGGCTATACAAGCCCCTGGTTCGGTGTACCTCGGGCGTGGCACGAGAACCCACGGAGATTTTGTTGTAAAGGTGTTATCACAAAGAGTTACTGCTTTAGCTGAGGTGGGCACTAGTAAATTTAGAGAATGGAATAAAACGGTCGGACGGTTCACTGATTTTATCAACACCAATGACCTTTCTATGCAGTGGAAATAACATAAATGTCTCCTCCACCAACAGCGAGAAAGATATTATGTGTTCATGACTTAGAGCTGTAATTTCATGCCGTGAAAACGTAAACATATATCGGACAGAAGAAATGAGGGATGAAATTTTGTAGAGCCATCAGACGTTGGTACTTTAGAGGGGCATTTGAGACGGTTGTTATCTGATTTTTGTAGTGGAAGTAAATGAGCTGCAAAAGAAAGATTATTTGAAGAGCTTGGCTATGGCTCTCTACTATCACGATTCAATTTGAAGGAATCCGGTGCAACGGAACGAAGGGAGGCGAAAATTGCTGATGCGAACAGAAAAATAATGAGATCGAATAGAAACGGTGTGTTTGACATGCCATGGTGGCGTACTGCGGACCTTTCATATATTCAATTACAGGAATGAGGCAGTTATGTTGAACCTTACGTTGACCGATATGAAGACGATGAAGAAATGTTGAATATGTTGAGAAACAAGATTGGTACTCCTGTATTGCATGATTTAATTGGATATATGCCGGATGAAGAAGAAGGGGACATTGTGGAAGGGACTGTAATGAGTCTTCCTCGCGTAGATGCGTGGATTTTTAGTAGTGAAAAACTGCTTATTCTGAAGGAATATCGTGGGGAGGTCGTCAAAATGAATTCAACCTAATGTTTTAGAAGTATGTTAAACTGGCGACGGAACAGTTAATTGGGAAAATAAGAAGGTATGTAGAAGAATGGGTCCCTGAAGAGTTGGATGTACCAGGATGTGTAGAGGAAGAGGAAAAACGTATGTTCAAATAAATGGAACGTGACGCTACAATAATTGTTACCACGAAAAGTCCGAAGAAACATTTTATAGCTGTACAATCAACCTGGTTTTGACAGTACATTGGAACGAAGTGCGGAATTATCTATGACTGATATATCGCATAAATAGAGTCTGACCGGAAAAGTATTGATAAAATTGGAAAGCCGTACAACGAAGGACCTGCACGAAGTACTTTATTTGAAGATGAAGGAGGTAATGAAGTGGATGGAAATACGGACGAAGATTTGGAATGAAAGAACATGTAATATGAAATAAAATAATGTATACGAACATGTTACGTGGGGCAATTATCTTCGTCATCCTCGTGAGTATCAGTTGGTAGAGATCTGAACGAATCCATTTCCTTGTAAAAAAGATTAATGTAGAAACGTTTCTTTTGCCATGGGAACTTTTCAGTGAACTAATCAATTCCAAAATTTTACCGCAATACATGTACAGATGAACATATGGTATCGAAATCGATGATATCATACCACTCTCCTGTTTCTAAAATATGTTCCACAGAACTTGTGTCTGCGCCATGTCTTGTGCATTAAACCTCATCAGATTTAGCACATCGAAGGCATATGCAGTTGAGAAGTTTATCGACATCTTTCAGAGGCTGAGTAAATTCCATGTATTTCGCGAAAGCCAAATTCTTGTTGTCCATAGTACGGTATTGTTTTGTATGGAATAGGAGGAGGAACTTTGCTATGGGACTACTTCCGTTACCACTGGTGACGAAAGTAGTCCCATTTACTATATAAAGGGTGGCACCATTTATAAGGACGAAGCTATTCCTTTTCTTCTTGCTCGGACCGAACTGTGTTGTTGGAAATATGAGTTGCCTTTTACGGCGATGTGGAAGAGGCGGTCTGTAATTTACAATATTTCTAGAACTGTCATAATTTTGCAACATTAAAAGATGTCCGCCAACTATGTACCCTGACTGGCCACATGCGAGAAAAATTTCGGAGTTTGTAAGCAACAGACCGCGGTTTCGGGAGTAGGTCTGAACGAGATCCGTGAAGGCAGTCAGACTGGTATGTGATAAATTTTTCAATATCAGAGTAAGACTTTGCGCTGTGAATTCGTTACACAGTCCCATTCTTTGTCTTGTGTCAATAACCTGTTGTAATGATGCAGAAATACCGTCCCGTACAAAATATGACGATAGCTGTGTTTTACCTTTAGCTGTAGTAGTCGTCCCTGTCGAATTTGGAACAGAAATCTGGATGGAGCGTTGCTTTAGAAACGGAGCATGTGTTGAACTTCGACGTATAGTTGAAATTGTTGGTCTCATTTTTTTCACTGTTCCATCCATTCTTGTTGCGATCCTTTTGGATGTGGACCGATTGACTATTTGAAGAATGCATTGAAGTGCTCTTAAGGTGATGTGTCTGTGTTTACGGAACTGAACGCCTACATTCAATAGGCGTAGTTATTGAGTGGATGTCCCATCTACTAGGCCATGCGAATTTTGGGGGTCCGTGTTGGTTACATACAGAAAACTACAGTGTTAGCATGGTTACGGATGGTAACTGAAGGAAAAATCTACACAAGTTGAAGATAAAATGTATGGGGCATCAACTGTGGAATGCAGATACTATATGTTTAAATGTATGGGACATAGAAAGTTACTTACGGATGGCGGAGAATAAATGAAAGAAATAGTCCGGGCCAACGTACATTGTTTGGAAAATTACACCAATGTATCATTGAAATTTTCTTTCTTATACAGGAAATTTTTTTCTATGTAATCTAGGCTCGTAACTACACATTGTGTATGAGACGTTGAATGAATAGATCATATAGTACTGCGAAAAATTGCAGTTTGTAATGTAAGTCACTTTCACTTTTACATTCATGTGTTGAATGTTTGAGTGTAGGTACACTACATTAATGCATTAAAATGCCGTGTGCGATTGTCAAAGGTTCATCCATTTTACATCCTTTTCATGAATGTGAAAGTTGATGGTTAATGCTATTTATGATGTATATATCTGTTATATGTAGGAATTATATGATGGCATATGGGAATGGTATATAGAATAATAGCAATATACATGGCAGTACATGTATACCAATTATGATATACACGGTATTAATATTTTTATTATTTGTGATATCATGCGATATCAAATCAGACAATGTGATAAAAATATGAGAAAAGGAAAATAACAAAGAAGTGTAATAATAAAAACCGTGATAGAGATGGAGCTATGAAAAATTGTAAGGAATATGGAAAAGTGAAAGACAGTAGAAACTATGCAGTAAAAGAAGAATGAGAACCACCATAAGCAACGACCAAGAAACGCATCAAATAAGTATATATTTATATATCTTGTTATATGAGATATATACAACGAAATTGTTCAAGCTCATATCCATCCGTTCTCTGTGAAGAGAAGCTCCATATGGATATGCAGAAATATAAAAATGACATTAATAAATATAAAGAATATAACAAAAATTAGTCAATTGAATATGAAAATATCATGAAATGGGAATTAGAGTATGAAGTCATTAATGGAAGAGGAATGCAAACATACCTATCTACCTGAACCATGGTAGTTGAAGAAGGGAAGTAGCCTGTAAAAGGAAATCAGAAGAAGAAGAAGTGAAGGTAAAGGAAGGTTAAAAATTGTTATTAAAGTTTTACTAAAATTTTTGAATGGATTGAAACTTAATGAATACTTACCTGTGATAAAATGTTGACGCATGCAACAAGTTCATTGCGATAGGAACTGACATGTACGAGTCGATTTTGAATGTCTAGAATGAGTGAACTGTCATTGTGTTGGGATCATCGTTGCAAGTTGATTGCCTATACTCGTGACTGGTTGATGGAAATGTGCACTGATTCGGGAAGACAGGTAATGGAATTGTATAAAAATGGCACATAAATGGCTGATTAGTTGAAATTTTAATAACTGAAAAAGGTTACACAACGGTCATTTCTCGCGATTCCTGTATAGAAATGTTTCTGAAATTTTTCTATGTATTGAATTTTTAGAATAGTAATTCTGTCCCTGATGTCAGCTATAAATTTCTTTGACCATCGGAGAGAATTATTGTGGAATAGCAAATCTTGCATCAATTTTGTGTAATTTGTGCAAATGATTATCAAAAGAGAATCATCCTGGTAACTAGTGACTCTATCGATATATTCTGCCACGAAAGGGAAAACCATATCCTCAAATTTACAATCTTTTTCCTTCAAAATTCTTCGGATTGAATAACTTAAGAAAAAACCGTTCAGCTGTTGGTACTTCTCCCTTGTTGAGAAGTAAACATGGAAACAGGGTTCACCGAACTGGTTTTCTATTGCCGCAAGAAGTGAATTATAATCTCGTAACAACACCACGCGCTGTGTCCGAAATTTCTTCCCGTTCTTCAGTTTGTCCATGCCTTTCATTATTAAGAATGGACTTGACAGATATGTAATGACACTTTTTTTGATTGCTTTAGAAGTACTGAGATGAAGGTTATGAAATGGTTCATACGTAATCATTGAGAACACACATGGAAGTAGTAGATGCGGATGTATCTTCTTCAGCTTCTCCAGAAATGGGATCCATTGTGCAACAGAAATGCCCTGCAGAATTTTTTGTGCTTCTCCTTGTACAAAATTCTTCTCTTCCGTTGACGACGCTGTATTTGTTGATTCAGACAAAGCAGTAACCACATCCCTTCTGGTTCGTACATAGTGAATGGTTCTGAGGCGATAATGCAGATATTGGATCTGTCTTGAAATTGGTTGAAGTTCCTAAGCATCTCAAGCATGGTCGTGTGCTATTAGATTCATGTATAACTACAGGCATGTATTTGATTTATGATATAGCGCAGTATCATGACAATATTACAGGGAAGCAATTCCAATTCATCTTGTTGTTTGTACATAACGTAGAATATTCCATGGAATTTTCAATTAACGGCGAAAGAATCGTTGTCATTGCATCATGCAACGACCCATTTTATCATCTCGACCCCGAACTGACGAGGTCAGTGGGACGTGATCTTCAATCGCAATAATTTCATCACTATCTGTGTTACTATTGCCGCAGTAGTCCTCCATGACTTTCTCCGATTGTGATCCTTGTAAGCCAACATGAATAAATCCAACTCAAGTATAATCATGGTCTATCAGAAAACGTCTGAATTGTAAGGGCATATTCAAAAATGTGACATGCATGGGATAACCAACTAAGTATTGCGACTTCAAATTTGTTGCTGTTTTATATGTATATATCTGTAACATTCCAATAAATGACTTCGGCGACGTGTCTCTATTTTGATTCCAATCAATTGAAGACTTGTCATTAGTCATAAAAGGGTTTCTTATGGACATGTACAACTGTACAAAGAATTCGGAGTGCAAAGGCTGTGAGATATAGTCGCCGTCAACATTGTTGAAACAAGGTCTAAGTTTCACATCTGTGGGACCAGCGACATTCATTTGTGTACGTAACACATCAATGACGTCTTTTTTGTATAGGAAACATTTTCTATTGTCGTCTGACGCAGTGTTGTATGGTACCTCCATTTTTGGAAAACCGTCATCGCTTCAACTCCGATCCACTGTTTTGTCCACAATTGACATGAATTTATTCCAATCAGTTATGTGGTTACGAAAACATCTTCACTAAAAGTATGTGGATTGACTTACGTACAGCGTCAACTCCAATTCATTCTGATAAGGTTACCAAATGATTCGCTGTGAAATTTTGATCAGTGACCTGTTCCAAAGGTTTGAAGGAACGTTGATAATCGGGAAGCGCACAGTCGGGCTCATCGCTGTACATTATTTCCACGTCATATCCTCCGTCATGGGCATCGGATAAGTCTGTGTACTACTTGTAACCGTTTTCATTTGTGCCATGTCGCATAGCGTGCAATCTCTTCTTCTTATTGTATTTGAATGACGTGGCATGTCGTTTATAATCAGTCCAAACGTCTGTCAAGTATGTTCAATACGTTGTATGGCAGACGAATTGTTTCGTTACCATTATTTTGGAATGTCGCATCCTTCATGTTTTACAAACGTACACAAAGTATTGTGAAACATTTCGTTGTACGACCCCGATTCCAACATGGAATCAACTCCAATGCTGAAAACCTTCTTCTGTGATGGAACCAGTTCGAAATTGCTGCAATGCTTTACTGGTATAACTGATCATGTCTTCAAGCGTCTAAAATTATCCGTTCCCGTTAGTAGCACCATGGAAGTTATCGTAGACGTTGATGAGAACCTTTAACCTCCAGCGAAAACGGAAAAAGGTAATGGGAAGCGTGAACTTTCACCGTCTTCCGAACAATTGGAGATAAATAAGAAGAAATATATGATTGCTGGTAACAAAGAAATGGAAATATCCCGAAACCAATCTTAGGATATACCGACAGAATTTAAGGAGGAATATGATGTCGAACCAGCAGCTTCAGATGAGCTGGATACAATGGGATTGAAAGCGATGGAAGTGCTGCAAATAAGTATGAAAAATTACTGTTGCTGTTATGACTGCAATTTTCAGTCCGTTACTGACACTCATGAAGATGCTAATGGTCAGACTATACGATATACTGTTCTTTTCACTCTAAAAGATCCTCCTTACAACATGAGATATATAAACTACTATCCAAATTCTGATCACGATCAGCTCACAATAGAAGACATGAAAGAATTGGTACATTTGTCGGAAACTGTTTTGACACCGGGAAGTCATGTGCATATGCTTACTTTGGAAATGGAATGGTCTTCCTGGGTTCAGCATATTAAGTAGAAAAAGGAATTAATCGTATTGGAAAACCCCGAAGATGATGAAACTGGAAAAAGGTACAAGACTGAAATAAGCGTTTTCAGCGCTGAGCGGTTCCTATGCCTCAGATCCAATAATACACCATCTCAAGAATCTCGCCGTGGTTGAAAATTCAGTACAATTCTAGGGGGATGGTATCGTATGGGATCACGATTTGAAAAGGATAAACTACAGTCGTTCTGGGTTCATTACTTCTGTTCATCCCGTGAAATTTAATGGAACGAATAACATCGAAAATGTCCCTGTCAACGAAAAGGTATTCCTTTTATCTCAGACGAAATATGTTGTTTGAAGACAAATGATCCGACCTGAGAAGAAGTCAAGACAATGGATGATGGATATTATCCTCAAATTTACCCATCCTGGTAACTTGGCTGTGGATCCATGCGCTGGTACATTTTCTGTGGAAATTGCATGTATGCTTCTTCCGAAACATAGGAAATTTGTCAGTGGTGATATGGAGATAACTGTTTGGAATGCGGCTGGACACAACTAGTCGAAATTTTTCTCGTCAGTTAGTCAATGATGAATCCGACATTTATGGAACGGAAGAAGACCCACTTGCAGTACAATAATATTAGGGAGAGATGGAATCCACTGCCTCGAAAAACGGAGGGGTGCATATGATATTCCTCCTGGACTTCCCACAGTTCATACTTCCCCTAAGAACGTTCGTCACATCATCTCACAAGCCACTGGGGATTCATATTTGCATAAAAACAGTGTTCCAATACCTTGGGACAAGTGGACATATCACGGAAGCGAGCCCTTGATGGAATACCTACAAATATGTTGCTTGCAATGGAAGAAGGGGCATGAGTTTTTGACCTGAAACCATCCACAATTGAAAAGGATGAAGCTGGTCTGGGGATTTTCACAGAAAATACAATTGATGAAGGTTTCCTCACTGAGCATTACTATGGAACATTGGTTTACGGAATTATCCGAGGCAGATAAATTAAAAAAAGACATCGCAAGGGTTTTTTTCGGCATCTAAGACACAATTCCTGAAATACGGTGCGAATTCTTCACAAAATTAACGGCAAGTGATGGATTGAAAGGAATTCATGGATTGTAGCTGCCCCTTGGTTCGTTAAAAGAGATATTAATGACTTCCATTATCTGCCTGGAGATAAAGATTCGGGTAACGACAGATTGGATAATCCAAGAACTGCAAATTGTGCTCTCATGCAAAACAGAAAGTTGAGAATTAATGCGGCTGCAGCTTCCAACAATGTTTTGGAGATTAGTGCTTTATGTCATATTGAAATTAGTCCAGAACTTTTCATTGATGACGTTCCTGATCATATTCATCATGTTACAGACAACTAGTACTTTTATTTTCAGTTCCCCCCGTCATTTTATCTTCAAGTTGTCTCTTATTATGTACACTAAATTAAACCCTTATCACGCTAATTACAATGAGTAAACTAATATAAATGATTTCACTATATACTGTCAATGCCATGACAGCCTGTAATGGTACAAGTAATAATATCTACGTTATATTTTCAGAATATAACAGATACTTTTTACTTGTTACAAGTCTCAGAATGGCAGGTATGTAATGTTACGGTACGATGAAAGTCCGTCATTCTGAGAATATAACATTCCAATAGCCAGTTTGATCCATTATGATGGCAGAAACCAGACATTGCCATTACTACAACAAAACATGGACATTTCGTACAAATAATTCTTCAAAAAATTACCACGCATACCTATTAATACATGAATGTTACTCATAATCATGTATGGGTAGGTGGGGGTAATCACTGTGAAAAGGGAGGCATATGCAGTACAGTTGCCTCGGATTTCACAGTGAACTATATCGCAACGTAAATTATTTCCTACCCTTCCACACTTGAAGTGCGCAAGGTTAGGAAATAGGTTAGTTTTTCCCCTTCCTCAAGTTGGGGACGGAAAAGACTAACAACTAATAACTAAATAGTTATTAGTTGTTAGTCTTTTCCGTCCCTAAAAATCTAAGAAGTCATTGCAACAATTTATTGTACATAAAATATAAAAAGTAGATAACTATTTACGACCCCGCGAGGGCCAGGAAGTCATTGTTTGCTTCCAGACTTCCACAAGATCACAAACGATTTCCTATCTTTCCACACTTGGGGAGAAAATGAACTACTAAATATGAAAAGTAGGTAAGCGTTTACGATCTCGCAACGGTAAGGAAGTCATGTTATGCTTCCCGACCTCCACAAGATCGCAAACGATTTCCTACCTTTCCACACTTTGGTAAGAAAAAACTTAACAACTAAATAACTCACAAATAATAACTAATAAGGAAAACTATTTCTTACCTTTCCACACTTTGTGAGGATAGTAGTTACAAGAATGCTTGACATAGAAAAGAAGGGTATACAAAATTTCCGACAACTGATGCATAGCGTCCCTTAAATAGACCTTTTTCAACCATTTTATGTACGTTAAAATATTATTGTTATGAAAACCCTTTCACCACTTTAAATTATCTTAACAGTAAAATACATATGTGAAAGGATTTTTATAAATTGCCCAACGACGTGTTGACAAGTTGAACATGTACCGTATATATTCAAGATTCCACCACGTCGTTGGTTAATTAAAATCATATCTCTATAAAATCCAGTCCATTTCTTATTGATTCCAATTGCCTAATGTGCATCATCATTGATTTTAATGTGTCCGTGAAATCACGTAACGGGAACGGTACGTATATAATCTCTCACATCAATGTTGAATATGTACAGTACATATCCAAGATGTCTCCACGTATATGGTTAATTAAAGTCATATCCTTATAAAGTCCCTTCCATTTTTCATTGGTTTCAATACAGTAATGTGCATCATTGATGTGAATCTGTCCATTAAATCATGTAACGGACGCGTTACATTTATAATCTCTCTCGTAAATATGAACACGTCTCTTTCAGCTCTTCAATGTAGGCATTCACGACGTACAGAAATTGCATCGCTGGTGGCATTCATGCATTCCTCTCTGATATTTTTGTATTGCTGGCGGTGAAACACACGACTGTAATCACTGTCTTAATAAAATTGGATTGAAAAGTTGTGAGAGAAATGACCAAAATTGTGGCCCACATTATTGTTTATGAATAATTGTCACCACTGCACGTACCTACAAAACACTGAATGCTCATATTTCATAAAAGTACCAGTTTTAGACAATAGGAATTCCCGGAGAAGACTGCGATGTTTGAATGTCCATTATACGAAAGGTACAATTCAGACGTTCATATCGGTAAGATAAGTGAAATGTTCCTTGCAATATCCATACACATTCACAACTTGGAAGTAGGTATTCATTCTCGGAAACACAGACGATTGTCACTTGGTAACCGCGTTACCGACGGAAGTGCTTCAGGGAAGGGCTGCAATTTATGTCAAGCGCGTGCACTTAAAAGGGGGCTCCACCGGACCGTGTAGTTAGTAAACTTTCTTCAGTTGTCTTTCGATAGATTTCTAGAACCCTCTCCGTGTTCTCAAATAATTTTAGGAACCATTCATTTTCAGCCTGCAGACGTTTCTTGTCAACAGCTATTTATTCTTTTCAAGTTCTACTTTTGCCGTGCGTAGATTTGTCTATTGACCTTGTCCTGGCACAGTGAAGTTTGCATTTTATTATCGTACTCCTCATCCTGTTGACGGCGTTTTTTTCCGTTGGGAATAATCAACTCCATCAACTAGTCAACTTCCTGCATCAATTACCTTCGATTGGGCGACATTTGTTTCGTCTTCATTACTGAGGCGTAGACTCTCCGCCATGTCCCTAATTTGATTCCAACCTTCAAATAAAATCACCTCCCCAAAAAGAAGCTCCTTTTACAGTTCTCCTCGTGTTTCCCAGTTCTTCCACCTCAAAGATAATGTCATTCAAAATTATATCGAGACTGCTGACTTATGGGACATAGAAAATGACAAAGCATACTACATTGGGTTTACTTTCGTACCATCTATTGCGAAAATCATGTGCAGACTCTGTCCGGCTTACCGTCAGGGTATTGCATCACAGTCTTATAGTATCGCATTCGAAGTCGTTCTTCATAATTGTGACAATCATAACGCCCCAATTTGACGAAATTTTGAAATTTTGAAAAATCTAAAAACTTGTTATAATTTTGGAATAATTCATTGAATCCATTTTATTTATTATATCTATTCAATACACCTAATTATTTAGAAATGACCGATTTAATTATTGGCTACTACACTACTAATCTTTCCCATGACACAGAATGGTGGTCTCCACCGTATGTTACTTCCAACATCGTTTCAAAAATCAAATGACATCCAATAGCAATAGTTACGAAACAATTTGTATGCTATACTAGGTATTGCACATATTACATCAACATATTGACTAATTTCAAACGTCATTCAATAGATTTCAAGTACAATAAAAGGCAATTATTAAATCCAACAGTAACAGTAACAATTGGTTGCATAGTTTGGTAGAAGGTGCTCCATCCGTTGCGCTCCATGGGTCACCCACTGACACCAGTCATGTCTATGATGTACAATACACAATATTCAACCATGATGTAACAGACTGATCTAAACTTGCTTTAAAATGAGCGATGTTCCAGATGTCTCAAACTCATTGTTGGTACTATCAGATGACATAGGTTCTTCCGCTGTCGGCAAAGTTATCAAGTTTCTTCGAAAAGAAACTTTCAATTAGGACATTGTTCGTAACGAAATAAACAGTTTGAAGAAATGTATATCACTTGTCGAAAAAACAGTCACTCAGAGTTTAATGGATCATGGTTTCTAAAGGTTGCGATTCAATATAGCACTGATTCATACGATAATATAAGGGAATATTTACAAGGAAAACATCATTGAGGTATTGAGTACACAAATGAGTGCGGAAAATAGTAATGATTTGAAATTCAGGCCATGTCACAACTAACTAGACCGTGCATTCGTTTCTTACACGCTTCATTCACAATTCTTCGCAGACATGTACATGTCCATAAGAACACAGATTATATGTAGTGATTCTTCTCCAATTGAATAGAATAAAAGTAGAGTTACAATTCCTAAGTCTTTTCAAATTTCAAGTCGCAATCGTTCATTGGATATCCTGAACATGTCATATATCTCAATATGTCTGTTGAAACAAGAAATTTCCTTATAGATCATGGATATACTTTTGTTGGCTTCCTTCCTGTCGGCTAACAAGAACCACAGTCACATCGTGATGTAGAAAAGTTACCCTTCAACGATGGTGCAGGTACTGATGAAGTTATTGCCATTGATGACCATGTACAACTGTCCTCTTCGTAACGGTAATAGAAAGATAAAACTGATTTTCTGCAAAAACCAATGACTATGATTATTGAGCCGTTAGTCGAACAGTATTTGGAAAGTTTCAAAGATTCAACCAAATCGACTGAGATATGAAATTTTTCCCTGTTATAGCCTCATACTGCTGTTATATACCATAAAGTTGAGACATGCTAGAAGTTTTACACAATTTCACGCCGAAACGTCCATGCGACGTGCTTGGGAACCTTACGGGACTTCTAGAATGGAACTATGTTTGCACCCTAGACTGTTGACTACGTCCGAAGTAAAAGAAGTGAGGTTTTCGATATGGTAAAATCATCAACCTTATCATGAACAGCACTACAGAAGAAGCTCCCACAGAAAAAATATGAAGAAATAATGCAGGATATTTCCACTTTTCCGTCGATCTCTTTTGTGGAAACTTTAACAACAGCAACAACACATTCTCGTATTCGTGTTCCAGGACTGTTTGCAATGTTTACATATGAACCCTTGTAAAATCTTCATCTCGGTACATCAAAGGAAATTAAGACATGGTTCATGACATATCAAGTCCAAATTTGTTCATACAAGGCTTCGATAAACGCAGAAGCAGAAAATATTCCGGCCACAGTGCACCACTTTATTACGGGTTTTCAATTCATTTATGAATGCAATAGAAAAGCAGTTTGGCGCTCCTGATTTGCGTGATGAATTTTCATCAAAGGAAAATTAACAGCAGCTGAATGGTTTCTTTCTAAATAATGATTTCATTCAAGGAATATTAGAGGGTAATGATTATAAATGTTTAGATAGTATTTTACCATTTGTAGCAGCATATATCGATAGGTCACTGGTTATCAAGATGATTCACCTTTTACAACTATTTGCGCAAGTTACACAACTTTGATTCAAGGTTTACTTTTTCACAATACACACCACGGATTGTTAGAGGAAAACATTACTTACATTAGAAAATAAATATCACTCCATAAATTTCAATGCATAGAAACGTTTGAGGAACATTGTGACATTGAAATTTATACATTGAAGTTCCATATACTAAAACGCGTCGTAGACAATCTCTCCAAATTTGGGAGTCTTTATATAATTGATGCGTCACCTTACGAGTACGCCAATTTATTCTTCAAGAAATCATATAGTGTTACTTCTAAAATATTTTCCCTACGAATGGATGAAACTGTAAAACTATGGGACCAACAATAGCTTCTTTATGAACTATTTCGACGTATGCTGAGTTTCTTAAACATGGTATCAACACGAATTTCACACAACATTCATCGGAAATGGCGTCTCCAGTACATTACAATGAACAACGATCTACATATTTGGTCTGCGATGAAGTATCGGTTTCATTCTCGAAGATAGAATCCATGAAGCTAAGAATGGAGCAATGGAACAAGGATGCAATCCAAGATCTCTCTCCTATATTTATCAATTTTTCACGTACCTGTCTGAAAGTCTTGACGGATCTCATTCGTAACTATTTACTAAATAATGAACGTTTTTTACGCATTCTTAAATTGCTGGTTCTTTCGTCAAGTCGGGGTGTATAATTGGAGGCCATGTACCAACTCCGACAGAGTATGATAGTGTTATAAATATTGTGCATTACTGCCCCGCCAAAACACTTTTGCAATAAGGGACGAATTTTTGCAACCACACCATTTTGCCCCAACATGAAAACCAGGAACAGCTTCGTTCCTATCGAGGGTGGTGATAGAACTAATCCGGTCTACTATTTCGCAAAAGTGCTACTATTATTCCAAATAAAGACGTTTCATACCACGTTCAAGAAAGATTTGTCTTTCGTTCTATACATGAAATTGACTCATGCTTTGGACAACGTCTGAAAATTTTTGAACTGTCTCTGCTTGCTTTGATCAACATCTGAAGAAGTGGACTACACAATAATTCGTGATATTACAACATCCATGAGAAACGTTTTTGAGACAGGATAGTGGTACGATATTTTAGATTTTGATAAATTTGTAAATTAATACATGTGGTCAGGTCTAATTTAGAAATTTATTCTTTTACCGAACAATTACGATGGCCAAAGTAGCGGATTTTTATTTATCGTTTCTACAGGGAACGTAATTCGCTAAAGTGTGAAGCAATAGAAAAAGAAGAAGGTATTTCCCGCACATGAAATCGTAGTGGACGTTATGTCTTTAAAAGAACATTTTCTTTCCTACTAATATTACCCCTTCTTTCAATTCATTTCGCCACTTTCTTCACCTTCGAATATATTCCTATGAACGTGTGCTTCCATATATGGCATTCAAACTTTCTTAATACGTTTCCAATCTGATCTAATTTCTGCATTGTAACAATCATGTATACATATTTTTTCCAATGTATTCCCGAAACCAATGTGAGATTACAGCAATAAAATGTTTCTTCGCACTATTGTTCGTTACAATTATTGTGGCGTTACGTTTCATTTCATTCAGAATGCTTTTCTCTTCATCCATTTCGCAATCTGAAACTTTCAACTCTCTGGGCTCCCATTCTTCTACAAATAATCGTATTTTTCCAATTAGCTGTTCAGTTGCTAGTTTCACAAATTTCGAATACATTTGGCTGCATTCCTGTTGGTGAAGCCCACCACGGTATTTTTCCACAGTTAAAAATATCACGCAACTATAAATCCACGCATCTACGCAAGAAATACTCATGATAGACCCTTTCAAAAATTTTACTTCTTCTTCGCTCGGTATATATGCCATGAAATCATGCAAAATTGTAAGAACAAGTTTTTCATAAAACAATTTCAACTTCTCTTATTCCTCTCCATCAACTCCAGGATCAAGTTCTGCTGCAGTACATTAATCATGTAACTGCATATCAGCACATTTGGCAGTGCACCACCACGCCATGTATAATAACTCGTTTTTATGTTTTCGCAATATCTTGCTCTTCGCGACATCTATTTCCATTTCCATTTTTTCTTTTGCTCCAGGTTCTTTAAAATTAAATCTCGCCATTAACGAGACATACCCAAGTGCTTCAAACAATCTGTCGTCTGCAAATCTTTTTCTCGTACTACAGAAATTAGATAGCATCTGCCTTAATCGCGAATATAAAGTGTCAAGTTTGGAAAACTCTTCTCCAAAATAATTTTGCAACTCTTCAGTCCGATAGATTTATGAATTTTCTTCACATGAAAGTTCCAGTCGGAGTAAAGGGCAGACAATATCTTTCTCGCCGTTGACAGAGGTAACATATATATGCTTGCAGTTTAAAAGAAAATGAAACGTAGTTGGAACTATCATTGATCTACCAACACGTTTGGTTCCACTTTGCAGTACAGATTCTGAGCGATTGGTCCAGTTTATTACATTTCCATCTATATTTGGTTCCAACTCACGTGTTTCCTCACATGCTTACTTCTTCATTATCTGGTCAGCTGCAAAACCAATCCCTTAATATCTCGTAGGTAATTCATTAATCATCCTGTCCACATACTTTCCACAGTTATTGTTGTTCACAGAAAATTTTCGAAAAATCCCATATTTAGCACTTGTACGCTCTGAATAATCTATTTCAAGACAATACAAAAAAATCGTTTTCTAATTTTTCGCAAAATAGCAATCTCCACTTGGACAAAAAATGTTTCTGATTTCGGTGCATTTATAACTGAAAAAATATACATTTCCAAATAGATCCCTTTCGATAAAGATCTCAATAGGCTGCATCATGCGTATGATGCAGCCTAAACACAAATTAAATGTACAAATTAAAGTAACGTAAACAGAACAGTTGCTTACCATATACGAATTATTTCCATTAACTCTCATCATGTTTAAGTTATAGTTATTGCTATCACCATTATGTAATTTAAAAGATGCACTGTGAAGTAGGTATTTCATAAGATGCAGTAGTAATTTTTCAAATATTTTTATTGAATGCAATGCAACAATCAAACACAAATCAGGTGTTGAAAATATTATTTCTTTATTATTATCTAAGAAAATACCTGTTGTACTAACACAAGCATAAATAACTAAATAGAAAAATGGATTCATTCACATTTCCATACAACAAGACAAGACATTTCATTCTTCATTTCACTTTTTTCCAGACACCTTCTCACAATTTTAGCAGTTATCTTCTTACAGTCTTCAAGGGGTAGGACTTGTTATGAAATTAATCTTTAATCAAAGTCACGGTCTCGGATAATGGTAATAACTTCCTAAACCTCCTTCGTTCCAGAAAAGGACTCTAGAATACTTAACAATACAGCCAACGACTTGTTCAACAAACCCGATTTGGTCTTGTCCATTTTCTCTTCGAGATCAATTGCTGAAAATGCACATGCACTAGTGTCTTCAAAGTTACTTTCAATATTTTTCGTGCACGATGGTTTCCTTCTGTATCTTCCATTATAATGCCAGGATTTTCTTTCGAACTGTTCTATTCAAACAGACAATTGTGGTCAGGAAATTGTCATGTGAACAAGAAATATGTTTATAGGCAATGATAGCAATGAAGAACAGAACAAGATGACAATGACCTCTCCTATATTTGGAAAAGTCGATGGTATTTCATAGCGAGTATTACACATCATGCTGTTTCTACTATGAGTATCATGTTGTGATAAGATATAGGTAACTATACCGTTTCCCCTACGCTTCTTTTTTATTTTATTTTCAAAGTCTTACTTTCTATACATTTTCTGTGCTCGTATTCTAGATAATTTATAGAATACTAATGTTAGAACTTTCATTGACAGATAGATATTTTCAAAGTCCCAATTGAATACAGCACAGCCATTACATGTCCCCAGTGCAAGATCATGGCGCGTGCTTCTGTTTTCAGCATCTCCATATTACAGTTAAATAACAGAAAAAGCCACATGATATTGTGTGAAATTGGCTCATAAATTTCAAAAAATACTATCTTGAAATTTATGTGTCCTTTTCACACAATTTCATGAAACGTTATTCACCCATCCGTTTCTCACATTCATCATCATCCCCACTCTCTTCATTTACCCATCTTCAACTTCAACCGGTCAAATTCCAACAAAGCGCGAACAACGATGACGGTTTCTACATTGGCACGAAATGGGTATCCGAGTAGACACATACAATCGATATATCATCATTTGCTTCTTCATTCATAGGTAGCATCGCAGAAGTTTTAATATGCATTTCTACTAACATGCTTCCTATAAATATTATTTCTTTTCGTTTTTCCATACTTTAGATTATCGTAGCATGGTACTACGTAACGTATTGGGTATCTCAGTAGTCACGTAAAAAACGTACGTTGTATTCTTCTTCTTGGTTCTTATTTTATACAAACATCCCCATCCCTGACTGTTTAATATACATATTCACTAACCTGCTTTATATAAATATTATTTCGTTTTTGTTTTTTCCAGATGTTAGAAATTCAAGACGGTTTTTCTGTACGAAGTGATGGAACGCAATGCGTATTTTACTCGATAGTGACAAAAGGTTTGTTTTCTTTCTTTTTTTGGTTCATTTTTCATACAAACATCCCCATTTCGTATTGTTTGATATTTGTTTTACTAACCTTTTGTTTGTTTATTATAATTCCTTATGAAACCTCCATTTATTACCAGGTTTACATGGTGTTTGATTTTGGTGCTTCTCATTTCTTTCTTTGTTATAGTTTACTTTTCCTGTCTCTTTTCTCTCTTCATTATATTCCTTACCAACCTATTTCTATCGTTATGGTACCTTTCAAAGGTGCACAAACGTTTTGTGGAATTTTTCGTTTTTATAAAGCATGATATTATTACTATTATAAACGTATATCATGTATACTTTTAATTGTTATACATGCATTGACATGTATATTGAACATATTTTGTATATCAAATCTCATATAGCATCACATTATTTCTATATTACACCGAAGATACGTATTAATAGATTTATATTACATGCACTTTTACATTCAATACCTGGAAACATCGTGAAAGTACCATCCACCATAAACTACATTTTCCGCAGATTTTGATAAAGTATTCATTCACTTTCTCATACAAAACGTGTAGTTCCGGGCTTAGCTTACACCCATAAATTATTTCAGCAAATGTAGATATTTTTACTGGGCCATGTTTTTGATTTTTCAAAACATGGAAGATGGCCCAGACTGCTCTTTTCATTAATTTTCCACTGTCTGTAACTAGTTGTGTATGTCAAATTTACATTACATAAAATGTGTGTATGTCCAGATAAATGCCCCGTCGATTTTATTTTCAAAACTCGTGGATTTTTCATGTAGCTACAGTCTGTAACGATGCACTCGCTGTATAATTGTGGATGTAACCTACAAAATCCTCCAAAAGTTTAATTAGGTAGTGCCTGGTACATCCATCCAAAATCTACGCTGTTTGAATGTAGGAATTCAATCCCGAAAACACATAGTTAATCAGGAAGAAAGAACAGCCGACCATCTTACGAGTTAATAAAAGGTGATCGGAGATATCGACGAAGAAGTCGACAAAAATGGCATAGGTAATAAGGGAAGGGAGAAGGATATAAATGACAGGTTAGGTATTTATATATAAGAAAAGTATATAAAGTGTCATTAGAAATACAGTACACTGCACTCCGAGTAATTAATTATTCAAATAGCGAACATTATATTTTCGATACACGTGTTTCGAATTTTTGTAGAATCTACCAGAATAATTTGATCACTTACTAACAGTATGATTCTACCAGACGTGTATCCACTTTTGACATAGTTCGAATTATTTCAGATTCATTATACCAAACTCACCTTGTCAGAGTGAAAATAATAAAAAAACCGGTGGAAATTATTAATGTCGAATCGATCCGTGCGATTCAATCACATATGAATGGTTCGTGTAATCCGAACTGGAAGATAGAAGGGCTGCAGAATAAATAAATATTGAAGCGAGATATGATGGTAAAAAGATGAGACATCGTTAGGTAGTCACGGTCAGGAAAAAACAAAACGAGGAAGAAGGTGATGCGCGGAATAAAGTTGGAAAGCATGCGAACGGCTGAAAAACGGGATAGGGAAAAGTTCGTAGGACAGCCTAATAAAAAGAATGAACCACGAAAGTGAAAAATCAACCATTGGTAGCTAAACAAAAAGGGATAATTTACAACGTATAAGGATAACACCTATGATACAGTACAGGCCTACAGTACAAAGCATAACATTACAAAATTATTGTACTGTACGGCGGACACGGGTTTTGAAACCATCATACTCCCCAAATATTATCGATAAATTAACATTAATTGTTAATTCTAATTTTTTGATAACGGAGAGGACAATACTGTAAAACTGACACGCGTCTTGCTGAAAATAATATCTGAATTAACATCAAGATAACAAAGAGGACGATGCAGTGAAATCGACACGAGTATTGCTGACAAAATTATCTTAATTAACATTTAGCTAATAGTCATATACGACTACACGTGTAGTAAAATTTTATGGATATTGATCTGGAGTTTGGTAGAAATACCGCACTATCAGTGAGGAGGGCTTCAATATTAAAATCTAGACAGCAACGACTTATCATACAGACCTAGCACCAGCTACTAACGGTAGGATGAATAGTTCAAATTGGAAGTATAAGTTCTAACTTACACAACCTCCAATAGGATAACCCCTACTGCAAGGATCACAACGATTCACATGGCAGACATACTTGGTAGTTGTCGTAAAGTATCGGAACCGACGAAGTCACAACTCTGCCTTTGGTCCGAACTTCCGTCAACTTTTTTTAATTGTGGCAGGTCATATAGAGCAGATGCGTCGTGGAGACCTAAGTCCTGGAGGGCCCATAGCAGAATAACTTATCACCAACCGTCACATTTTCCTATTGCTCCTTACAGATATCTTTTCTCTATATATATTTCATATTTACATTTCTAATTATAGTTATTCGTATACTTACAAATTAACTCCATATATACTTCCTTATAAATTAATTATTACAATAGTTATATAATTAGTGCTGTTTTCCTTCCAGACTAGAAAGTGTCCTGTTTCGACAACTAAGACCAACCGAACGCAACACATTAGCAAATTTACATCAAGACGTGAAATTAAAGAGCAAGTATAAATATGCATGGTCAAGATATTAATGAAGTTCTAGGATTTATAGTTGAGACCATCATCTGAGGAACAGTACATAGATTTAAAGGTATGACACCATATGGAAAAGTTCGAATATTCCTAGATATGGTTGCAATCATAGGGGAATATCCAGTGCTTACTGCTGGGACAGATGTTATTGGTCACACATCCGATTCTTTTTGTTCATTATGTGTTGAAATTAAAAGAAATGGGAACTGACCCGGAAATTTGCAGACAAAATTAATTTCACAGAAGCCCTGATTGACGTCCCCTAATTTTCGTCACTTACAAGGTTCGATGACTGAATGAAGATAGTCAGAGGAGAATAACCGACACCCCGGATTGAGAAACTTCTAGGCATATCATGTACTTCCAAAGAAGACACATCATCGATATTAGCTATACGTTTGGCGGGCTCTCTTCACGAAAAAAACTGAGAATGTAGCACGTAACAACAGAGTTCAATCTGTTACAGAGCTCTTTTTCAATTCCCATTCAAGTGTGGCCGCAACACCGGATCTCAATTTCAAAGGACTGATTCAGAATGTACTAACTGTTTGTTTTGCTCATTTGACTACTGATAATGCAAGAAGAAAAGTAGATATTGTGATTTGTAATAATATATATGCTCACAACTTACCTAGTATTGATACTGCCTTGAACTGGGATAAGAATGGACAGTACAAGGGATTTAATAATCTTACTAGCTCAGCCTTAATTTATGTAAATATTTTCGCCGCCCATATCTTCACTGATTTCGGTATTGCACGGATTTAGTGGATGTAGCAGACGTCATCAACTCATACCATCAACCCAGAAAATTTCAAAGAGTAGTCTGCTTGGTTTTTTGGTGGCCTTCGCTGCTAATAAACACAAACCTTGATATTAAGTACATTAAAGTGCACGAGAAAAACAACCATCGAAATACTATGCAGATATTCAAAAACTTTTGCGAGAATTATCTATTCTGTTTAAAACAATAGATTGTATGTGGCGGACGCCATGGGTATATTCTTGACAAACCGAATGCGCACAGGCTCCTGTAACTTGCTGTGTATAGCACACCTATGTTTAAACATGCTTTGAATATTTCTGAGTTGGTTCTGCTGATGGTCCACTGAAACTTCAAAGAGTGGTTGGAGAAGAACACACACGACGATTCTCACATCATTGCAATTGAAATAGCACTTAATAGAGACTGGGAAAATCGTCTATTTTCTTTCTAATTCATATGGGAAGGTGGTGACGAAGTGGAGCGATGCGCAGCAGAGAGAGTATTACAAGTACTGCTAATAGGCCCGACTTTTCTGCAATTAGATGGAAATTTGAACGAAGTGAAGCAGCTTCTTTCTGATTGGGCTTCTTTGAAAGAAGCATTCAAGGAACCAGTAATCACGAAACTACGGTGCGACGCGCACAGATGTATGTCAGGAAGATAAAATGAAACTGGGCTTCTGGGAAAATGTCAGGAGTATCCGCGTTAGCAAAATTGTTACAAGGAAGGAGTTAAGGAAGGAGTTAAAAGGATTCAGAACATGTTGAAGATATGCGATGCGAGTAAGGAGTATTAATTTAGTTCGTATGCGAATATTTCATTTGTAGTGAAAGAAGGACTTTCAAAATTAATGAGACCATATCCGTATATTAGGTTGAACTACGGTGACTTTGTTTCTGCTATAGTAGACAAAACAAGTGCAGATCATGTATTATATCCAAGTAATGGTATTGGTGGCAAGTATAATTATTGCATACTTGGAATCACGCAGGAAAGGAATAGTACAATTTGGAGTATCGTCAAAATTTCAACAAAAGTTGGAAACGAAAACAAGTATACCGCAGATTCATTCAGTGTAATTCAATTAATAAAACTATGGACCGGTATTGGAATGGTTGGTGAGGTTCATGTTTGTAAAACAACTTGTGTGCTGAGAATTCAGGGTACAAGTTTCATCGTTCAACAGTCATCCACCACATATGGGGTATTTCGGTTCATAATCATATTAATTTAGGTAGGTTCCAATTTATTGGACTGTCTTAAATTATATATTGATGTCATAACTTTAACCGTAATACATATAAATTTATCATACATACTTTTTTCATGAGTTATATTGGGTTCCGTTACATAAAGACATAATAATAAAACTACATTCACCATACATAATACTCTATGTTGTTTTTACTGATATGTTACCTCCAATTAAAGGTACCGATATAAGAATTAAAACCATCACTACAGTTTCATTGCTCAAATTACATTTATTTCATCCCCTTTATTTTGTACCAATAGGACTTTTAGAACTATAGAAACCATGATGATGTTTCTTCTCACATTTGGCTACTATCAGGTAGACCTAAAAATGGTGGTATACACTGTTCTGTTATCTGCAATTATATGTACCAACGCACACATATAGAACTATAAGAACCATATATACTGTTCCGCTGTTGAAAATAGTTTCTATTACCCCTATTTTACGCTCTAATAGGAATTTTAAAACGATAGATACCATGAAGATTATTTTTCTAATGTTTTACTACCTGCTCTTTGAGGTAACTATAGTTACATATAACGTCCTTTCATATGTTAATGTACGTACAGACAAACATAGATAGATTTATAATAATCATATATACCGTTCCATTGTTGAAATTTATTTCCTGTTATCTATGATTACGTACAAATAGATCGTTCAGAACAATAGATAAAATGAGAAACATTTTTGCAACGTCCTGTTTCCTGCACGTGGACGTCACAACGGTTATATATTATGTTCCGATATCTGCAATTATACGTTCCGATGAACACATTTAGAACCATCACAACCATATACACCGTTTCTCTACAAATTATTGCTTGTGTTCACATGAATATATAGTTTAATGAGTCAACTGTTTACAATATCGTAGGGATAGTTAAGTTATAACGGTAACAATGAAAATCTATTGAAATATTGAAATATTATTTATTGGGCCCTTTCAAAAAAAAGTATTATTTTATATTTCAGTGTGAGATTTTATCATTTCAAGGAAACATCAGGGCCGCGATGATTTTTTATTGGAATTTCGGTAATTTCATTGAAAAGATAAAAAGTTACCATGCAGTTCGGTGTATTTGAAATGCCATAAATAAAGAAAGAAGAATATTGTTTGTATAAAGTTATACCAATTTGAATTAACGAACCACGATTAATTTTACCATAACATAGTAAATTTGTATTATGTATATGTGTTGATAGTAACGTATATGAATATGTTCGGAGTATATTTCAGGTAATTTGTTGTTTTTCCATGAGGATTGTTTTTCTTTTATATGCCAGAAATGGTATTTATGATTATGATTATCATTACTTGTTATATTGTATTTTTTGTTGTTTGAATAGATGATGATAATTGCACCAGAAGAATATTAAATATATTTTGAGTACCAAGAAGCAGATAACATAGTTATTATAGAAGATGATCCAGACTTCAATAATATTAATTGATAATTTCATCCTTGATTGATGAGAGGACAGAAAAGTTTGAAATGAGGAATGCATGTTGCAGTATCCATTTTCAAATTAGTAGCGATAGTATCGAATTTTAGATGATAAGTTATGCGTAAGTTGAAGTTATCATTCGAAGATGTGGTAAAATACGAAGTTGAGGATTTGCTTAGTTAAATATAAAAATCGTGCTATGACTGAATGTATTAGAAAATAGGAGAATTGATGGAGTGTAAAAGGTGAAGGGTATCGAAAGTAATACGCAGAAGCTGGGTCATATATATGTTGGACGATCCATTGTACTTTAGATGGTACGTGATTTATATATTCTAATGGATTCCGTAGAGTTACCCATCCCATACGTTTTGTCAATTCATCTGCAATGTTGACTTCAGAACGGACTAAACATATTTCACCTAATTCACCAGTTTCAAAGGCTTCCCGATCTGTGGCCACATCTAACATGAGTCATTTCTAAGAGGTTCTAGAGTCTTCACTGATAATTTCAAACAAAGGCTTCTCATTAGTAAAAAGCTTTAAATGGATGTTATTACCAGTTAGTAGTGAAATTTCAGCGTTTAGGGTGAGATTCGCATCGAATAAGCTGCTGACTGCGATGCCTTCGGCAGTCATCACGGATAGGCATAATCGTTTCGATTTTTAGGAACAAAAGATTATGGGAATCATCCAGTCTATCTTTTCTCCGACGAGGCTAAGGAATGCTAGTTGCGACGAGAGGTCTAAATCATTACAAAAAGATGCATCTGTATATCCAATGACGTAAAGCGATGCTTCATCTAGTTCATGAAATTTGATACCAATATTGTGTTTCTTTGCTGAGCGGTATCTATCGATCTTATGATTGTACCCTCTGGCTTCTCTGTTTTCTTCCCTGACCTACGTTCTTGGGTTCTTCTTTCGTTCCTGATCCTCTTTTATTTGTAAAATGCAATTATGTACTTTATTAAAACTAATTCTATCTTCCTAATGAACCTATTTTCCCACCCTTTATCAAAACTGTTCATTAGAACTTAAACACTGTATTGGTATGACGTCGATAAGTTAGTTTTATTCCTATAAATATAAGTCTGTATGTTTATGTGCACGTGTAGATATTTTCATTCTGAGTAGAGCTGTAGTGGTTTCAGGTCTGTGTATAGTATATTTCTGTTTTTATATGGTGAGGTGGTGCACGTAATTGGTATCTGTGTACACATTATGTGGGCAAATGTACAGTATATAGACTCAAAATATTATTTTCTTTCAAATTTATTGAAATTTTAACTTTCTTTTAACCTTTATTGAAATCTTATAAAATTATTAAAAGAGAAGCTTCTTCTTCAATTGAAGAAATTTATGGTAGGATTTAAAATGTTGTGGTGGTTACTGGATAAATTTTCCTCGTCGACAATAAATGACCTTGTGACATTGATTTAGTTGTGATTATAATAAGCTAAAAACGAAGTAGGGACTCCCTCATTACCTCAGATATATTTTATATATTTTTTATTCCTACGAATTAAAGAACTTCCTTTCATCCCCATATCAGTTACCCAATCGGAATTGAAGGAGTTCCAACGTGCACGTAACACACTTAACTAACGTTTAAAATCATTTTCTGTTCGTAGAGGGTCGGTTTTCTTCTCACAAGTCTAACTACTGTTCACTTTGGAGCATATGGATGTCCCATACGTACATACCAGCTTAAAGCATATCTGACATAACGCTTGGTGCTTTTTCTTGCCCTGGAGTTTCATACGGATACTTTTCTTCCCCATAGAATGGATCCACCTCCATACTTCTTATATTTATCAAATTTCACCATCCTTCTCAATTGTACTGAGATTTTATCTATGGAGAGTTCTAGAGAAAGAAGTTTGCTGATTTCCTCGTTTGTGGAAGATTGGGCTACCACCTTTCTTATTTCCTATAAATAGCACAATCTTCCCTTTACTGACAAGATTTGAGCACGCAGTGTTGACAAGTAATTCATTCTCGATCTTTACACTGTTCTGTCGCTTGCTGCTACGAGTACCAATTTTTGTAGGATCGGATACGAACTCCCGACCCACCACTTTCAACATTTTTCTCGACATTGTTGTGCTTGGCATAATATCGAAATCCTTTTCTGTAATTCTACCATTATCATTTCCATTTCGGTTCATTGTGGCTTCATTGGCACCTTCATGGGTACCGATTACAGGATTGTTATGAGATGTACCGGAGCTTTTTCATGCTGCGTCACAAGCACAGTACTGCCTGTTGAAGTTTTGGGACAATGAAGGTCCTTTCTCGAAACACCTCATACAGGGAGACGGAGCCTCTAATGTGCTCTGCGGTAACAAATGGCGTCCTTTTCTATCATGGAACAGTATGATACTGTAGCACTTACACCAAGATTGCTGACATGATATGGCCGTGATGATTTTGCCTCCATATGGATCTAGTACTACTCAGTTTCTCGGAACGAATATGTCAGTGTCGATTCACTTGAATCGAACCCGGCGTATAATTGTAGTAATGAGAAGAACGCAGATGAGGAAGATGAAAGATGAGGGGGATAAAAATACGATCAGTAAATCACGGGAAGGAAGAAATGATTGAGAGAGGGTGCAGATAATGAAGAAGATGATAACATACATGATGACGAATAAGATGATAACATAAATGAAGATAAAGAAGATGATAACATATATGAAAAATAAATGAGTCACGCACTAGGCATAAACACGCGTCGCCAGATGCGCGCAGTAATAAAAGACAAGGAGTAAAAACTGAACCAAGGACCGCGAGCAGGGACGCATGCAGGAAGAAAGACAAATGGGCACGTGTGTAAGTGAACGATTAGATCACAAAACAAGAAACACAGTATCCACTGAAATACTGCATACCATTCATTCATCTAATCAACCATCTTCTATGCACGTATCGAATTAATTAGAAATTTCCACTTTAGTAATCCCATCGCTCACTGACTGTAAAAAATTACTACACGTGTTTGACGTGTTTTTATCGCACTGGAATCTGATCTATTTGAGTATACATAGCATACCCGTTCCGCAGGAGAAACAGTAAAGAAGTCGGCAGACATGAATGAAATATCAGAACCCTCACTAACTGCAACGAATGCTACGACAGCTTCAACAACGGCAAGAGGAGACTCAACCTAAAGTGCCACATCCTACTTAGTCATCGATCATTGAGAGCAAAGGTAAACCTACGCGCGACTAACAACCGTGCGACAGGCTTCATCCAACGAAGAGACCAGAGTTAGTACATAAAGATACTACGCGTAGCATCGTGACTTACAATCTGCAAAGCCATCCAGCGAGGACAGGAATCGAGTCACCCACGGAGCAGACAACAGGATCCACCTAACCTGAAACCCCAATATCTCCCTAATCATTATACTCGTTAACTGCATGATTGCAGAGTAAGAATACAACCACCGCCGTTTCTGCCACTTTACTCTAATAGTACATTGCTGTCTCTCGACCAATCATCGAATGACATATCATTGTTGTTATTAACATATTACCATTGACAATTAATATTACTATTATCATTATACTATTAACATTATACTCTTATCATTATTACTATTAACGTTGCCACTATTATCATTATTACTATTATCGTTGCCACTATATTAATTATTGCTATAATCAATAATACATTATCGTTATTATTATTACTATTATTATTATCACATACCCTTCAATAGTTTATTAGTTCACACTGACGGTTATGAGATTTGACAGACAATGATCTCCGAAAAGAGTTGAGTACTTCTTTTCCCGTCACGAATTCAAATTTTCGTCTTTGAAACGGTCAGTTTGACCTTTCACACTGAGAAATTGTAAACGGATTCGTACCTCCTCTTCATTTGGAAACTAATTTGATGGAAAGGACTCAAACAGTCCGGTTTGAGTCCGCCGAGATTGAACCCTGTCGCATGCGCTACCATTGCAAAATTGGAATGGTTTTGCCGAAATTCTGCCCGCTGTCTATTCTGAAGTTGATCTCCATCCTTAAGCATAAAGTATGGGTACTTCTTCACGTTTCACTACATAAACGCCGGTTTCCAGTTACCGAAGTAATCCATCGATGTGAACAGAAAAATGTACCCTCCATGCTCAATACAGCTTTTACGGAATTAAGCGTATTAATTCGTCTCCGAGTCATCGAAGAATTCATCATATAATTTTTTGATGTCCCAAGGACTTGCATACAGACCATTGGACAGATCGCAGATGATTCAATCAACTCTCTGGTCCTTACGTAAAGGAACCTCTGTTTTATACGATTTATTGCTCATTTGATATTTTTTGATACACTACATTTCCTGTTTTTCATCAATGCCAATCTCTCGTGCACTTATGTTGATCTTATTTCCGAATTTAGTATCTATTTGTGATGAAGCGCCTTTTTCTGTGCCATGCAGTGTGGGACAATCCTTCTCTTTGCCAGTGTCATCCTGTGTACCATTTCCACCTTCTCGTTCAGAATTGAAGTACAGTCAGTTTCCGTGTCTTGAATGGTCACATCCCCCATAGTTGAACCTACCTCCATATCAGCTTCCGTTGAAATTGCGTTCAACACTGAATAAAGCGACAGTTTGGTTGCTAAATTTAAGTGTTTCTACGAATTTGTGCACATCCTACACGTTTCAACCTCGATCTGATTGGCTCATAAGGATCAGCCACCGCCTACCCGATCAGTCGACCACGATGAAGTACACGTTTATAAGCTTCTGGGAACAAAGACCAACACTGTCTGTTATTTTCATTTGGTCTTCTCATTTGTTATAAGAATACCTCTTGTATCCTTCTCCTGCTTTCTCTATTCGGTTTTGATAATTTTTAAACATACAACAATTAAACCTATAGTTCATTATTGTGACCGACCAGGTGTAGAAACCCAGTATAAAGTCTTCCCAGTAGGTATAGATACTTACTCGTGCTCGCTTGACTACTCGCATACCGTTGCTTGCTCTCATTCGCATCTCGAACGTCCACTTTCTCTGACCATTTTTTCCGTTCTGTCTTTCTCTGTATTAGCTCTGTTTACCCTATTGATCAATCATCGACCTCCAACCTCCAACCGTGCATATTCAGCCTATTCTCTCCTACATTATACAAAGGGAATCCACATCACTCTAATTGATTAGATACTTCCTCAAACATTTCATCCTAATCTACAGTATACATAAAGGAATCTACTTCACTCTCATTGATTGGATACTTCCTCACACGTGTCATCAACTGACTACTCTGACACCAGGCGGCGCCCTAAAACCAAAGGAAGTGATTTTACACCAACCAGTAGGCACCAGTTCGTAGCTTACACGTATATTCCGACAATCCCGATCCCTGTACGTAGTAACGGAACACCTTTCACCAAATTTAACTATCAAATCAAAAGAAGGTTAAAGATCTCCCTTTTCACACGAAAAGAAGCGACATGTCGGACCTGGTACAAACACCGAGCCGTATCCCATCCGCCACCAGATCCACCAGACCAACGTTACTCAACCCACAATGACCGACACGTTCTCTGCAGACCTCATCACCAGGTACAAGCGATGTCTGCGGCGCTCAAGAAAAATGAGGACGACTAAAGACATCGCCATCGATCTCAAGAACGTAAGTGAGGACTTCTCAGATGAATATCACATCACAGAGACCTCAACTGCACCTCTAGCAGACGACAGACAACTACTTCTACTCAGCTTCATCGGACAACTTCAGGACTACAAAGCCCTCTTCTCGGAAGAATACTTCCAAATACCAGTATCTCCAATATTCCTGTTAAACGAAGTAGCAGAGATGTATAGACTACCAAATCCGTTTATCGAAAAGATCTTACGTATGGAATTTATGGACGAAGATCTCCAAAATCAACTCCTGCTCTTACACATATGGTTAGCGTCCATAACGAATAGATCTACTTCCTTCATACTTAGTATTGTGAATACCTACAATGCTTAACACGACGCGGTATACCAAGAAAAATGGAAACCTCAACGCCTTCCACGTCTCCATCAAACAACCAAAATACCAAAAACATATACCCAATTACAACAGACTCACTTACAACCGCTCGAGATACACCAAAAACCGTTCAGCAACCACACATAAATCCTACCAAAGAGTTCTACCCGTGTGTACTCCTCGTTGAATATCATCCACCAAAACCAAAACCCAGGATGAAACCCGAATACAATTTGGATCAAATGGAATACCCAGACGAAACACAGGCCGATCAACAACCGATGCAATCATCGAATTCTGGTCAGATAACACAGGCCATATCAGGCCACTTGAATAATCGTCATTTCAGCAGAGATCTTGAGGAGAGTATTCACAACACTCTACGCGACTACGATTTATTCACTAAACAACTGGACATAGATGACGGAAGAAAAGCGCTATTATTCTCAAACATCTTGAAAGAGCCATCAAGAATCTTCTTCCTATCCAACCATAGTTAAACAATGACTTATCAAGACATGGTTCGAGAAATGCAGACGGAATATGACTCCAAAGACCGCCAAAAATAGGCACAGTCTTGCCTTGATAACCTAACCCTGACGACCTTTATGACCGAAAAAGAAAGTACCGATCATTCTGCTAGACTCTCGCAACTATGTGCCTATATTAACAAAACCAATCCACAAGGCCTTCCAATTTTCCGTAATGACACATACAAAATGAAGATCCTCTCAACCGTAGTTGCATCATTCTATTGGGCATTAATCCCCCACGCGACTGAGCTATTTGGTAACCTCAATTTACTGACTTTTAAAACGGCTCTCGCGCATTCGCTTACTCTACAAAGGAAACCAGAACCATCTTCGAAGGGGAAAGCAAATCATCGTACATGACCCTTTATTGTCAATAAGGACAACGACCATCACATCGCTTTGGAAACCGTACAACAAACAATATTAACAGACGATTCAACTATAATTAGTTTCCTCGCAAGCCAGGAAACTCGAGCAATGGCAACAACTTCTACAGGCCCTCGACCTCAGCTATTTCTCCAAAAAATATCCACAACTCGTCACACCGTGCAAACAACCGATCTATATGCTCCAAGTGTGTGGATTTTTACCATGGACCCCTTCCCACCGATGCTGACCCGGGAGCATCAAAAATTTCATCAACAGTCGGGGGAAGAACGGTAAAAAATCCGTGTATATACTAGCGGACATGACCTATGGTTGTAAGTCAGACACTATCTAGGAGACTAATATGGAAGAAACATTCAACACCGAGGCTAACTACAGTGACGATTAAAACGAGTCAGACACTTTATCAGCTCAACCACTCGCAATGCATAATGACAGACAAACTGACACTGACCAAATACATTTTTCAACCAACGAACTCGACGAAAAATCATCACTTTGCACATTACCAACAATCTATTCTTACCTACTCACACGATCTTAGACGTCGTGACTCCGATAGACACGGGTTATTTACAAATGCACACACCAGATGACCCATAAAAGATCATAGACTGCAATGAAATCAACATTACCAACTACGAACAATATGAGACCAATTTGTCCACGCTTTCTGGGTAGACTCTGAATCCCCCCGAAACGTAATCGGAAAGGCTGCCCTTGCTCACATACACCAACATTTAAATATCATTGACAGCACACTAAAACCTTCAAGACTTAAGTTCCGATTCGGAGACAAAGTCTATTGATCACTTGGTACTGTTAGCTTCATACTCGAGACACCACAAACTGTGGCCAATATTTTGGTTGAACTGGACGTTGCTCAAGTTGATTTACCGTTCTGCCATTAATAGGCTAAAAATGATTGATGATCAATTGATGATCTACAACGTCCATAATAAACTGCCCCATTGCCGTCAAATAACACAAAACAAGCAAATATACTATCTGGAAGAATGGTTTCTGTCATTATACCGATCAATTTAAAGCTATCTGCATACCCTTATGCAACTAAATGAATCCTTTTAAGTCAAATTCAATTCTGGTCAGTTAAAACGTCTTCATAGACAGGTTTTCACCCTACTAGCACCAATAGTTTCAACCTACTCAAACACACAACCCCTTCAGAGGCCGTTCCCGAAGCCCTTGAGATCCTGAATGAGATCACCACCCGCTGTGATCCGTTTCAACGGGTATAATTCGCACCGCTCCGTTTCATAGTATCGTTTGCATCAAATTCGGCTCGTTTCAATGAACATATAGTCATGTACATCATCTTGAAAAAACACGCGGTGCTCCACGTATTAGATGAAGGGACTCGATTTAGGGCCGCCATGAGGTTGAAGAACATGGAGGAAAGAACTTTTTCAAACTCACTCGTCCGCTTCTGGAACTCAATCTACACCCGGACCCAATCGGATCATTGTAAATCAAGGTTTCAACCTAGTTGACTCCTTTATACGTTTCAATGATCTAGATGGAATTAGTGTAGTAAAGACCGGCATCGAGGCACACAACGGACTTTAAATCTGCGAGCTCTACCATGAGCCCATCCCCACGACGTTACGCAAGATCATGACGGAGAATCCAAAGGCCGAGTTCAAACTGGTACTACTCGATTGCAGCGAAAGAGGTGAATGACACAGCCTGGTCTGATAGTATAGTACCATCCGCCCTCCTTTTCAGTGAATTTCCTCGCATCGATATGCCAGGTGATTACAACAGAAGAATGTCCACGTAATAACGCGTTGATATAGCGGCAGTAATACGACAAGATTTTAGAGAACAGCTAACAAGATGCATGGAAGACGAGCGCTCAAACACAATGTACCGCGAGCTACAGATGCAATTTATGACGCAGGTGACTAAATATTGGTATGGAGGGAAAAGGGACATAGTAACAATAATGGCGAGTACATGGGGTCGTTTAAAGTATCATTGTTTGATCATAATAGGAAACCTGTATATGTTTACGACATCTCTAAACAAAAAGCGAGACTGTACAGCACCGCATTTGTCAAACTATATCTATCACCATCAAATCTGTCAACAACACTTCCTATAGAACTTAACAAGTCATTTTGCAGCTTTACCACACCAAGAGGGACTGATGAAATGTTTATGGCTGAAATTATTTCAGTCAAAAATCCAAGAAGAAGCTCACCGGAGATCATGACCGTACGCAAAGAAGAAATTTGCAACTTAATCCGCCGTGGTACCTTCAGAGTTATCCTCCGTGAAGACGTACCGCCCGACTCGAATTTTCTTCCAGGTCGTTTCACACTTGCTGCAAAATGTACAGGAGATGGTGAGACCAATGCCATCATCTCTTGCGAATTAGTTCTTCTACTTTCATTCAAGTATAGTGTGGTGAGACATATTTCAGGATGCTCGGAGAACATAATGTCTTCGATTTCTGCAATTCCATAAGAAAAGAGGGGAGCTGCTGTTGTGCAGCCTGTTTCAAGGGGATTTCTTGGCTGTGAGGTATAACATCCTACGGCTTTGATACGTCAGTGGTAGTTGGCCTTCTTCCATTTTGCTCACGTTGAACGCGGTCGAACTCACGCTTCAACACAGAGAGTGTATCAGTAAGAGTCATCTAGATATGAAAGATGTGGTGATGATGTCGAATTTTTGCACGAGCAATTTGACTATATCGGCCGATAGGTTTCGTCCCAACAGTAAATTCACTTGCCACTTGAATCCACCTCAGTTGTCAGAAAACTACTGCATCACCTCCATGATTGCCGCATGCATATGCGTTCCGTCAATGATAGCATACCACACATCACTTAATTTAATACACATGTACGCTTCTTCTACTCGCAGACCTTCCTTCTTAGATAACTCCTTCACCAGAGGACATGAAATCCCCCGAAGCTCGGCAATAGTTGCAGTACCTGTACTTTGTACTAGTTCGCCGAGTCCTAAGGGCTCCGAATGAAGAAACACAAATAGTGTTACTGTAAGCTTGGTGTTCGACTGAGGAACCACAAATGGGGTTACTGTATGCTTGGTGTGAAGAAACACAAATAGTGTTACTGTAAGCTTAGCGTTCGACTGAGGAACCACAAATGGGGTTACTGTACGCTTGGTGTTTCTCAACGGCTGACGGAGTGGGAGTGGGAAGTATGATCGCTCAACGATGCAGCGTGAATTTAAAAAGAACGAACGACAGAAAATGTAAAAGCAAATAGAGGTGACAGTAGAATCCTTTATTGATTTAAGGTGTAAGCAGGCGACGTTGTGTAGTCGTCCTACGATCTTGAGCAGCGAAACGAGAGAGGATTTACGGTGGTTTTCCGACTTTCCTGCTTTCCTGGTGAAGTAGCTTCTCTTTGTGATAAATTTCGATCTTGAGTGATTTTGGGTCTTGTTTTTCCCGTTTGTGTTTTTTTGTTGTTTTTGATTTTTTTTGTTGTTTTTTTTGTGTATTTATGTTTTGTTTGGAAAGATCTTCCGTTTTCCAGTGCCTCGTCCTTTTTGTGGACAATACCGATTTTCGTCTGTATTTATACGCTCTTGCATCACCTTAATGACCAACGTGTTGTTTTTCTAATTAAACCGTTACTCGCCGAATTGGGCGATTTGGATGAAATTCAGG